>JAYRBW010006820.1:0-13601 GCA_036023295.1 Invenusta paracnida
TGTAGATTTTCTGCAGAGAGTGTATCGATTTTTGCTGCATTGTGACGCGTTCGGTGTAGATTGCATTGTTGACGCGCCGCGCTGCGTTCGGTGTGCATAGGCCTCGGGTGAATAATATGAATTAGTTATGCTAGCATTCCTTCAAGTTCTTAATATTGAGTAGGTAAATATGGCCTTTATAAATTCATAACATCTTTGCGAGACCATTTTACCGACAATGATCGTCTTAGATGAGTGCTAGTGTGTCGCATCACTTTCCTTTGATCAATGGATTATATTGCCTCAACATAATAATTTCAGTTAACGCGGCGATTGTTTTTAATCCTAAAAAACAACGTTTAAAATTGAATTTGAAAAATCTAACAACTTGCCTGTGTATAGTTGAGTTGGAATAGCTCTAAATTCAGTCTAAAGGCTCAAAATATCGGTCCAAACATAGCTGTAGCACACAATATAATATATTGCACTAATTTATAATTAAGTAGAAGCCTTCTCTTTAAGAGTGGTCAGCTACACGTTTCTGAATTAGTAAATTTGATAATATTGAATTGTTTTTCAGAAGCAGAAATTGCAAAACTACGTGAAGAGTTTCCATCCGTCAATTCAGATGACATTGAGGTGGCTTTGGTGGCCTCTAATTGGTCGATTTCAGCTGCCCGATCCCTGTTGCAGTCCATGTAAGTGCCTTTGAATCAATGCATATATACATAGTGCTTTTTTATACTAGTGTTTAGGGAAATAATGTTTAACGTGATGCTTTAATTTAATATTTATGCAAATTTATAAAAATATTAAATTATTATAAATGTAAATTTGCTCGATATTTTACTAACTATTCACGACTGTCTTTTAATGCTACCGACGATGTGGTAGCATAAATACATATGATATGCTATTTTGATTAAAGTGGAGTCTCTTCCCCTCATTACTTTTATTTCTAACCAATGAGGGAATCCTATACTATGAATACTCTATGATATGCCGGATGTTTTTATACATTTAGACGTTTACCTCGAATTTTGATTAGACCAGTACCTATCATCAAGACAAGAACAAAAGCATCAGTAATGTTGTTTGAGTGATGCAGTTGTGGTAAATGAGCTTTTTGTCGTAAATAAATCGGCTAAAGTACATTAAAAAGCTCAATTTTCACATCAACGTATTGGACAGGTGCTCGGGAACGAACTGTACTTAAACTGAACTTTTAATGAGGCATCTAACTCATTTTTTAAATGGGCAAATTTCTATTAAAGAATGTTCCTTCAGTTTCTTCTCTTATTACTTTTGTCCAATTAAGAGATCCAAACCATTGTTCATTATTTAATAAGTGTAAAGGGAGACCGTTCCATCTCACCAAATGCTGTGGTAGCCTCATTGGTGTGGTCCTTGGGTATCTCCAATCAATAAACTTCCCGGACACGATCTTACCTTTATGCAAATTATCGCATGACTCAAAAACTTGTATGTGAAGTGAATTCGATGGCCGTTCAAGGTTTATATGATCTTTGGAAGGCAAGTCTGATAGTCAGCTGAGACATTTCATTGAAAATCACCTCACTTTTAATAGATTCAATGCAAAAATGATACCAGCTCAGTTTAAAGCTCGTCATTGTTCAATGGTTCTACCTGAGACTGATAAGTTTTCTATCGCTATTTAAACAATTTATCCAGAGAATAACATAATATCCATTTCTTTACAGAAATAAGGGATGTATTTTTTGACATAATTCTCAAACTGCTTACTCGATCATTTTATAAAAAGTTGCTTCGAATTATCTTTTTATTTATAAGTCAGTAATTTGCTTTATAAAAGTAATTAATAAATAATCTAATTGGAATAATGTTCGTTTTTATTTGTTGGGTTACTTATATTATTATTATATATTATTCTCTAAACATTTTTTTGTTTTATTTAAAATATTATAACAAATTTTTTTACATGCGTCATTTAAAAAAACCACTACAACTTACAAGGTTATTACTGTTAATCGATTACTATATTTTGCTTTTAATAGACAAACTTACAATTTGAGCTATTGATTCTATTATTACTTTAAGTAATGTTATTCGGAAAGGCACATTTCGATTTTAGGGTTTAGAATGTATGTATGTATGTATTCGCCCGAGCTATGTAATATTTGTTCAGAGGACAAATAAATATAGTGCCAAGTGGTTATTCGCGTATGTGTTATGTCAGAATGTGCAGCTTAAGCTTCTATTTTATTACAATGAAATGGAGTCAATGTAAATATTTACACATGAACCTAGTGACTGACTCAGTGAAAAATATACGAAACAAAATCTAACAAAGTGTGATTTATTATAATGTTGAATGTTTGCAATTTCCTTGTTAAACCAGCATAACATTTTTTGCACGTTGTTATCATTATAATATGAAGATTATTTGCGTAATAATTAATATTTATTAAGTATTTTTTAATCCGTTGTAATCTGTTTTATTAATTAGTGTATTTATTGGTTATACATATATGCTTATTGTTGGATTTTTATTTAATTTTGTATCGATTTGATCAACGTGAAATTTTTCTAACTCGTTTGTTTCTTATACAAATTTGCTGGATATATTATGGTACACTTGCATAGTATCTCTTTGTTTAATGTAATTTACTCTATGACCATACAACTTTATGAAATGTTCTGTTTATTACCTGTTAAATTGAACAAGCATAGGGCCGGATTACTATAATAGTTAAGTTAAATATTATAATACTTGCTAAATACAAATTACAAATTATGAAAAGTAAAAATATCTAAGTTAGTTTGTAATTATTAATTTTATTCCTACAATATTCATCCAAAATAACTGTTTTACATGATAGAAAGTAGCGTATAAGTAACACGATGAATAGATTTTTGTACTTATAATAACTATATGAGTGAAGGATTTGATAAAATTAACATTTTATTATAAATTTACCTTTTAAAAACGTCGACCCATTACTGAAAATGTCTATTTTTACCGCACTTTATTTTCCGTGATCAATATATTGTTTTTAGTAAGTTTTTTTAAAAACTATAAATAATACAAACATTTCTACTAAATACATTGTATAGAAAGGATTTTACTTTCGTCTTGTAAGTTATATTTTGTAATGTACCTAGTTGGATAAATTTTAAATATTCAGTGTTAACTAATATTAATGTGCTTAAAATTATAATCTTATGTTTTTATTTTTTATTTCTCTTTAAAACGTTTGTTATATATTTTTTTGCGAATTGACGTAATAAGGTTTTAGAGATGTATTTGTCCTAAATTTACGCTACACTCGATAGTTCCATTTGTTTGTCAAATGTTTCTATGGAAATCGTATATTATTAGCTTGCGGATCCTCTGAGTTGAAAACACGTTCATGAGAGGTTGTCTATTATTTATTTTCAAAGCTCAAAGAAATTTTCATCGTCGAAGCCTTCATCAAATGCTCGATCACCTCCGAGCTCTGCTGGTAGATCCAAACAGTCTACTCCAGCAAAAGTCTTGTCTCCACAAAAGGTGATTTCTCGACATATTTACATTAGAAGTAATTATACATACATATATAGTCTCATGTTTTTACCAACTTAATATTGAGTCAACAGGACGCACGGTTTATGCTTAAGTGTTCATTGTGCTACGAGTATTTTACAGGTTTCTATATATTATCCATGAAATTCACATTGGTTGAAACATGTATTATTCATAGTCACAATATCTACACTAGTTTTTTGTAGAAGATTGTTTTTAAAGTATGTATACAATTTTTGAATCTGGTTTCTATATTAGAGGTCCATCGTGATGAGTAGTTTAACATTGATACTAGCTATTATATCCTTTATTATAAACTTATTGTTAAGGAGTCATAGATGCATCCACATTTTCAATATTGTCTAACGTGTATGTTGAATTAATTGCCTTATTCATTTAATTAGGATCAGAGCAAACACTAATACCTACAATAATATTTAGGTAGCCCATGTGAAGCCCCGCCCGTTTGTGTCATTGGAAGTATTACCGTATCTTGGGTCGTACAATATACAAACATTTAATGTAATAAAGCTACCCCGGTGTTCGAGTATAATTGCAATACTTCGTTATGAAGATTGAGCTATATATATAATCATTTATGAGGTTAACAATTTAGCAGTTGAATTTTATGATGTTTTTTTATTGTTGTTTAATATATTTGTCAGTGTAAATTCCATAGCAAATTGTGAGTATTTTTCTATATTATGTCAAACTTTTCAATTAACAAGAGATTGAATAATTTCTTTTGTGCTAAAGTAAATTTGCCAGATTTGTCAATATTTCTCAAGATGTTTGAGGATCCAGTGACTGGTACGACTTTAACTGTTAGTTCTGTATCTGTTTATTAGGGTCTCTAACCCAATGTAAAACATGCAAACATTGAAATATATGCGAAAGTTGAGATATATTCAATTTGAGATATATGACAGTTCTTAAATTAGGTTGCTAATTTTATTTCTTTTATGACTGAATTAGCACAAATTTTTCTGTGGCACATCTTAAAGTGTAAACGATATTTTCTGTTTTTGAATATTTTAAGGACACTCCAAATGACCTTCAAAGTGTTATTTCCGTTGCTAGTTTATTATAAGCTCCCACTTTCAATTTCTTAAGATCAGCAAATCAGGAAAGTTAGTGCTCAAATAGCCAATAAATCGGAAAAGCTGGACTAATTAATCTGGAAATAAACATGGAACAATGGTGATTCATGTAATATGTCATTTTGTTTTTGTGTTTGTTTATACCTATTGTTCAGTATTAAGTGCATTTTACATTTCAACTTCCTGGTACCCAAACATGTACATTCAACAATAATGCTAAAGTAATTGTGTTTTTACTATTATACTGTACTAATCCGGCAGGTATATAAGAAAATAACGCTTTCAATATTCATTGTAAATTTACAGTTTTGTTGATTTAGCGGACTTTTTTAATATACTGCCTATATCACATTATTAGCTTAGCTTCTAAAAACTTATTCTGTCGTTTTCTAAAGAAATAGATTTTAATGTTTTGTTACCCATAAAACGTATATTAACATATAAAATTATATAGTTAAATTAATAATTTGAAAATGATTTTGATAAAAACTTCAAACCAAATCGGGAATCAATTTTTTTCACAATGTGCTTGATTAATTATTTTTAAGTGTATATTGTTTTTTAAAATTTCATGCGACCCTTGTTTATAGTTTTTAATATCCTGTTTCATATAACTTAGCAGTTAGAAGCTTCTGAATTTAGAATTGTTGAAAATAACTCAATAGCTGCTAGTCACTTTTATTGAGGAGCATTTAGCTGCTTCTCTAAGTGAGTGATTCAGTTATGATGAGCTAAAAGTTCGCTTTTCTAACCGAATATGATCGGAATGATATTAGACATGCCAAGAGTGATATTAGACATGCCGGGTCAAGCGATTGCAAGCTCGACTCTTCACAACCAACAATTTATCCACCATATAGAATGAGTGCGCAGTCTGTATTTGTGCCGCTCTACTGAGGAATTACAGCAGAAATTTAGTGGAAATTACAGAATACCCAAAACACACCGTTCTAATATTCTCATTTTTATCTATTTTTGTAATCCTATATTCCCAGGTCACCACCAGCAGTTCATTTCATTTTGTTACTCAATATGATACGAAACAGTCACTATATTAATGTCATATAACTATTAGTGGGTACTTCTGGTCATAATTCCCTGGTTTAATACTTAAATGTCTTTATTAATAAACAGCTCTCTTAAATACATACTTTACTTTGTTTACAGAAACCAAATGCAAAACCGGCGACATCTCCAGCTACTAAAGCCAGCACTTCTGCGCAGCGTCAGTCACATCAGCCACAGCCCCAGCCACAGCCACAACCACAGCCACAGCCAAGACCCAAACAACAGCCAACAAGCGAACCTCCTAGGAAGAAGGTTACCGCGTCTACTCCTGCAGAAAGGTTATCGCCAGCCCCGCGACCAGCTAGAGTCGCACTGCCCTCAAGCAGTATAGCTGCAGGCTCGAACCCTGACCTCTACACCGGTCCCGACACCAGTCTTCGTTCTCCACTGATCGAGGTGGGTCAGAGAATGGGCCCTTGTCCTCACCTACGTGAGAACACTCAAGGTCAAGGGGTCAGGGCTGTAGGACCTGATCCGGCGCTTTGCTTGGGCGCTGATCGTAGCTTGCAAGTGGGGCCCATTGCCTATTCACCCGTCACCTCGGCTTGAGTACATCTGCTCGATCTGCGTGCGTGCAGTGTGGGACAGCTAACTCTATATAATGCCCTGTTCAGTTCAGCATGCTATTCTTTACAAGATATTCTTTATATTAATAGTTTATATTGAAGGGTTAAACCAATTGATTCTATTTAATTAATGCCGAGTTTTTTCACCTAACTCTAGAATCAGAATATATTAATAAACGTTTAATCTTTTATTTTACATCATCCTTATTATAATATGTTATAATATCCTATGAGTACACAGGTAATATCTTATACATGTGTATATCGTTGTACTTCCTTATTATATAATGCTAGTTTCCACAGAAATCTAACTTCAATTAATATATTTAAATTCGTTTAATTAAGAAAGGGATATTGTGGTTCTTTCAGTGGCAGACAATATATAAATATATGATGCATGTATATGCATCTATATTACAACAAAAGTATTAAACGTGAAAAGGTTAATCGTACTATTATTGCGACTTTATAAATAACTGTCCATAATACAAATGAAATCCGCCAATAATATCACACTTACCTACCTATATTATAAATATTATCTGTTACTGCTTGTCTAATTTATTGCCAATATTAATGATTGATTCCAAGTGTATTTCAGTGATTTACACTCGTAGTATTCTTGTTATCACATTTCAAATATTAAGCAGCTTCTTCGTGCGAGTACTCGCGTATTATGATCTTTTCCACTTTATATCTTCGACTATCATCATGCTATAGCTGAATAACAAGTGTATTGGCCATTCACGTTTTGATTTTCTTTTTAGTTATTATTATATTATAAAGATCTATATTAAAAGCTACACTTAAACTTCAACTGACGCATATATAGTTATATTATATGAACATGTACTATCTGCGTACCTTATATTAATACTTATATTTTCTCTTTTTATTGTGTCTACATTAATGTGATTATTTAATCTAACCTTATCATTAATATAAATATTGTGCTGTATTTAGTATTACATAATATATACAATTTGAATGATGATTTTGACGGAAAGTCTTATAATCTGAAATGAAATATTTATGTGCTAGTGGCTGTATTTGCAGTTATCCGCGCTGTAGGTACATTTAATATATTAAACTTAATATTGATATACTTATTCCAATCTGTTCTGCTACATGCGCATTTAGACACGACATTTATAAATTGTAAACCTTTGCAGAATTTGTATGACGTCTCCTACGTTTTATGCTTTGTTTTTGGTTGTTAGTTCAAATATTTCACCAAGGCTATTGATATTTATTTTCTTTAATATTATATTGCGAAGAAATTATATTAAAACTTACATTTATATGACAATTTGCTTCATCATATATATTTACTGATATTATATGAACATTTACAGTGTGTATGCTTCATATCGTATTGTTATGGTATATATTATTGTGATTATTGTGAATTTAACCTTACTATAAATTTAACTATTGTGCAATATTTCCTAAATATGTTATTTATAAGAAGGTTTTAACCGAAATATCCCTTTATTTGAAATTGTAAGCGGTATATTTGCATTTGCATTTGCTTTCTATACATATATTTAGCATTATCTATGTATTCGCTACCTATACATCATATATTTAGCATTATCTATGTATTCGCTACCTATTCTGCATGTTCCCGTATAATTAATTGAGATATCACGAATGTAGCGTCACTATATTTTCTAAATTTAATTGTAACATTTTGTTGAATTTTCTTATATTTGTGTACTTTCTGCTTTGTTTTGTTTTTCATGTTTTAATAAATATATATAAATATAGTTGATTACTGCTAAAATAAAATAAATGACTGTCATTAAATATCAATGAAGAAATTAATTAATTAAGGGATTACTATACAATTATGACAATACAAGCCAACTGAAACAGTTTCCTCATTAATCAGACAATTGTTATTGGGTTTCAAAACGCAGTAAAAGTGACGAATATAACGTCTGGTATAGTTTCCATTCATGATCTTTTTACTCGAGTTTGACGGTGGTTGTTGTTTCTACCTGTTCTTTGTTTAGAACAGATTATATGTATGTAGATGATACTGTGTCCTTTTGAAGACGATACATGCTAGGAATTGTATACCCTTGGCTTTGTAAAATGTATATAAGTTGTACAAGCGAAGGTGAGTTAAATCAATACATTTTGCAATTATATATGATTCTAATAAGGTCTTATTGGTTATACTAGTTATTAAGATTGGAAGTTTGCAATGAACTAAATAAATTTAAACTACATATTGTTAAATAAAAGTATATTTCATTGAATGAAAATGGAAAGAAAGCTATCTACTAAGAACTTTAAAAGATATAATTGCTATTATCCAACAAATTGTTGTGCATAAACTGACAAATCCTCAGTTTAATTATTTTTTTTATTTTTAAAAGTATTTCTTCAAACAATTGAGAAGTTCTAGATTCAAATCTTAAAATTAGCTAAAGATAGGTTTGTTAAATAATAGAGCTGTTAAATCGTCGCATTGACTACAGATTAAAAGTCACTTGACTTCTGGGATCGAGAGGCTCTCATCAGTTGAGTAACAGGCTCAATTTCACTTATTCTTGCATCTTTCATTGAAAGCTGCAGACAGGGAACGTACCATGTCTTAGCTTTTTTAATCAGCTAATGTTGGAAATGACTAGACTGAGGGTACAATCCAAATATCAATATTCACAGACAGAGTCTCTCAAAAATATGTTATTTTGGTCTATTTAAAAGTAAATATGAGCCGAAAATAACATGTATATTAGGTGAATCTATATATATATTTCCATGATGCATTTATAGCATTTATTAATCTATGACGATCATAAAAGTGTACAATTATAGATAACAAACAATGCACTATTAATTTTGAAAAGGCTGATCTAAAGTTAAAGAAACAATGTAGCCTTTATTTACCATTTCAAAAACGTTTTCTATGGATTCTCTGCACTCAGGGTTCATTTTATGTAGCTGTCAAATGACATAATTTCGCAGTTCTAACGTTAGAATTGCTTGGGGTGTATTCAATTGTTTGGATTTATTTAAATATTTTTCAAATAAACTTATAACACTACTTTATAGGTTACAGAACTTCATTAATAATGTTATGCGCTATCACTTTAGTTGTATAGGATATAATTAACACAGTATAAGTATAATCGAGCGTATTATCTGGGATATGAACAGAAGTCACCATAAGTTGAAAAAGAAATCGCAGCACTATAGTAATGAAATTTTAATCATTATTTGGTTTAAATGAACAAAGCGAATGGGGAGATTTCATTGGTTTTATTTGATGATATAGGATAATTAAACTTTGATTAACAACTTATAGATATGTATATTATATATCATTATAATATATCAATAGAAACTTTCAATAAACAAATATAACTATAGTTATATATTTAATTAATTAATATATATTAGTTATTGTAGGTTTTGCGATATAGGCGTTAGGGTTTAGATCTTTGAATAACTCGTTACACGAACATATAACTCGTTGCTTGGTTTCCTGTCCGTTTTCATATATTCTCTTCGAGTAAATGCACTTGAAATGAAACTAAATTTTTAGACATTTTTATAGAAATAATTACACTCCAGCATTTAAAAATTTATCAAACCACAACATATACAATAATTTTTTTTACAAAGAAAGAGTATTCATGATTTATGTGCAAACGTTATATTTTAAACAAAGAATAACATAATTTCTTTCTTATCAAAATCGTAGTATAATACCTCATATCTTTCTATTGTATACTATGAAATTTAAAAATTGGCTCGTTTACTCGAAAGATTATAATAGTGTTTAAAATAGTAGGAATTACTTTTCAGTTTCGGTGACGTCGACGACGCAAATACTTCCTTTACGTCAATTTTATTTTGTGAGTATTCCTTATGAATTGTGAATGTTATTGATTTTTAACTGCTCGTAGTCGTTTGACAAATTATAATCCTTAATATTTTGCTACCAAATTATAATTCCATAAATCAGTTATTTATAACATTATCATTAACAAGGTTATTTGTTTAATTTACAATTGGATTTTTAAATGAAATCATGCCAACATAAGCACATTGTTTTAAATTATTATTATAGAAATAGTAAGTATAATTAAGAATATTGATTACCACAAAATTTACATCTTTTCATATAGAAAGAATGCCTTGAAGTTGAAGCTCTTGTGACTGTGTGAGCCTGGAATTAGTTCAAAATAGAAATATGACTATGAGTCATGTCATGACATGACTGCAACCACCTCATTCATTTTTAGAAATTAAAATTGACAAATCTGGGTCCATCTTATAACTTATAGGTGTGAATGGGGACGTGGGTATGCTTAATTTATACTACCCAATAATACTAGAGTATTATTATTTTAATATAATTTGCTTCCTTGGAGTTGTGTAAATTTGTTGATGTATTATTAATATTGGTTTATTGATCTAATCAGAATCCGCATATTAAGGCCAAGGGTTCTATATGTTTTAACAACTTATAGTTATATAGCTAATATTAATAATCTGATTAAGAGCAATTAATGAATAATATATAGATTAGGACTACCTTTGGCTTTACAGTAACAGATTACTCCCTTTAAATATTTAAAAAGGCTTAATCACTGTCTTCAGTTGTCATGGAATATGTAGGTTGCTTACTCCATTCACAACCATGTATTCCAGAATTTACTCAATTATAAATCACATATCCATGGACCATAGTTTAATCAATTAAATTAAAATTAGCTCAACATTTATAATAACTCTAAGGACATGGTCAAGGAATATACTTAATTAATGTTAATATAATTACTTAAATAGTATGTAGTACTACTCAACTAGTTCTAAGATGGGATCAGGTCAAAAACATAATCATGTCTAAATGTTACCAAGTCATAATATAACCATGACTATGAGTGTAACATACAATTTAAAACTTACTAGATTATTAGAAATAAATTGTTCAGAACATTTAAAATGTCTAAGTAACTTTCTATTAATATTTAACATCAACTTAAACAAACTCATTTGATTGTTAATACTGTCTAAATGATTTAAATCATCTAAATGTGTCAGTCATTCATGATAATGTTTAGATGTGTTATAATCCAGATGTGCTTTAAAGCAGTGTTTAAAATATTTTAGTAGTACAATCTACTCCTAATATACTCAATTTTTATAAAATTCTCTATTGTAATAATATGAATGCTAGATAAAGTGTGACATTTAACAACTCCATAATATAAAGTATTTAGCCCTGGTCTGTAGTGTAAAAAACATCCATCAATATATCACAAATAATTATTTTTACAAACATTTTCCCATCAATTTTAAACTTGTGGTTACATTTTGACTGGGATAAGTTTTTATTCAGTTATGTTTTACCTTTAGTACATTTTGACAATATGATATTTTGATGTGGTTATGTTTTGACTGTAATTCATTAAGACTATAAATAGTCTATAGATTAAAAATAATAAAACTAATTTAATAATAATTTTGATGATAATAATTAATAATAAATTTGATAGTTCAGTTAGTTTCATAGAATTTAAAATAAAAAAAATCTACAAAAAATAAAATATTTATACTTACTAACTGCTTGTTTAATTTAAGTTATTTCTTATTTTATATTGTTTTATATTAAACTCTATACTCTTTTTATATATATTTTTAATGATATAATAAATGATATTTCATTATATAGATTCCTATATAAAATATTACTACATTCTTAGGCTATAATGACACTTTAAGGGACATAGTTAAAAGTGTTGTTATAGATAAACTAACATAGATAAACTTGACTGTTTCCTTATAATATTATTTTATACAGCCTATAAACAAAAAGATTTACAGTCAAAATATAACTGTCAAAATGTAACTATATAAAAACTTACCCAAATCACAACCTAACTGTGTGAAAACAATCATTTTTAGATGTCAATTTTAAAGTCACTTGAATATTTGACAACTAATTTCTTGACAATTTGTTTAAAATGAGTAACATATTAAACTCTCTACTGATATTTATCTTAAACAAAATAATTACTTATATCATTATACAGCAATTGTGGAGTTCTTGGCCATAAATTAATTAAAATTAGACATAAATAAATTTAAAAATAAATGTAATTAAATTTATATATTGTAAAGAATATTGAGATGCTTGATAATTATGGTGTGGTTGCGGCTGCCAGCTTTTAGTAGTGTATAGGGGTTACTTGTTTTTTACATTTTATTTTTTCTGAAAAAATTATTTTGCGGCCAAGAACTCCACATCCTTATACTGTCAAAAGATAAAAAATAATGTAAACTTATGTATTACTTAAAATTTTACCAATTAACTCTTATTTACATAAAGTAGTTCCAGTCAATTGTATTTGTCATTATGAAATCTAGAATTTTTTTTGACAGGTACAGTTTGACCTGATCCCAACAAAAAATATTAACAAGGATATTTTTATAGAAATTATGCTATATTTCTTTATATCTGATTATAATATACATATAGTTGTATAAAAACCTATAAATAATACATAATTATAGAAAATATATAGATAGATATATATGTAATAGGAAGACCAAAGATTATTATGTACAGTCAAACAATATGGTTTATTGTGTACTACTGGTTTTTACATCCCTTTCAAACATATTATAAATTAGTATCAATATAGCAGATATCAATAATGCATACAGTTTACTTGTAACCAGGTCCTGATACTATATACCATTGATATTACAGATATTTGTTTTCTGTGTGACAATTTGTTTTAACAATGCTGCTTGCCCAGTCTGAAGCTGTTTGTAATAACATTGTTTGCCTATACATACATAAATATAATAAAATGTAACAATGAAATCAAAATGTAACTCATGCTAAAAGATATACATATATGTATTAAATTATTAATATTGTTTAAATCTATTTTTTAAATTATCAAATATTGATAACAGAATATAGGTTGTCTTTATAAATAAATTTTATTTTTAAGTGGGAACATAAAATATATTAATATAGATGGTTATTAAAAAAATAGTTTCTTTAGATTAACTTGTTTCTATATAATACATGAGTATTCTGTTGGGACAATTTAATAAAGTTATTATCTAGACAAATTCTACTATATAATTAATTTTAAAATCAAAATAAATTAAAAACTATTTTGGAATCATCTCCATAACAATCACATTACAATATTTTTTATAACAATTTCTAATGACATTAATATACAAAATAATTTTAATTTATACCTCACAGGTGTCCTGAAAAATGTTAACCCTAAAAAAATTGCCCATAGACATAGTATACATTGTTGGAAAGGTGAAGTATCAGGGATTTCAAATATGCAA
>JAYRBW010006831.1:0-13600 GCA_036023295.1 Invenusta paracnida
AAGTAGGTTGGTACGTTTAATAAATTATAATTTATTAAACGTACCAACCTACTTAACATATAGCCAAACTTTGAACTATTTTATTAGATTTTATTATCCCTGCTTTCGACAATCAATATAACGTTAAAACTGGAGAGAAATACAATTATACTTAGAGCTACTGGATCTTGATTTATGTTTTCTTTGTATCCACCTGGAAACACGAAAACACAACGATTTTATGGACCAATAAGTTTAAAAGCTTTTCAGTTGAAATCAATCTTCAACATGCAAATTGAGTTAAAGTTCTTAGCTGTTATCATACATATATACGCGTTTTATACCTATGTATATCGTTTTTATTTAAAAACAAATTAAAATGTATTACAGAATTCATGTTGTTTTATAACATATATGTAATTCTTCGTTTTTTGCTGTAATAAAAAATCCCACGTCTTCAGGAAATAAATAAATAATTTTAATCTGTTGATGATCAACCCTAAACTTGCAATACCTAAGATCTGTTGGCCAAAATTCAATATTATCAAGAACAGATTGATTTTATTGTCTAGTATGAAATCAATTACCGAATGATTTTTGAATGTCATCCATTTTGAATTATAAATCGGAGGGATTTTCGGTCTTCTACAGATTTTATCGGAAATTGACTCGTCCATTAAATAAAATTATTAAGATAAAATTCTTCAATTAATATGTTATTGCCTGTTCGTTGCCTTTATAAATAATCTAAAGTTTACAATATGTTGTCAAACTATTTACATAAAACCATTAGATAAATATATGTATTATCATTTGATATTTTATACAGCTAGATGCCTTTCAGATAGAAAATTCTAGTTTTTCAAGAGTTTTTAATCATTTTTCTATTTTTTTTCTTATAGGTAATAAAATTAGAAGTACGCATATTTGATAAAATTTTGTCTTCCTAGTAAGTAGTAGTAAACTTAATCAAGGATTTCTAACGGGATGAGACACTAGTTTCTATACAAATACGTTAGTGGGATCACCGTACTCAACTTGTCAGTAAACGAAGTTAAGATTATTTTAATGAAGAACTGCTCTATAATTGCTATTCTTAACAAAAAGAAAATCTTTTTCTAGTAATTTAAAAAAATACAGAATAAACAACTTAATTTTTCCAATTTTATTGAATTATTTTCCGATTATCAAATAATCAAAACAATAGTTGCCTTTAAAATATGAAGAAAAGAAAGAAACAAGATATAATAGAAGTATATTAAATATGTAAAAATCAAAAGTGGTAGTCCTCAAAAGGACTATTTTCGCGTTCTCAATGGGGGGGATTACTTCATGTGTATAATTACATGATTACTGAAACTGTAATCTAAAAAACAAACTTAGAGAAAAACAGGGGAAAAAAGGGAAAACTTGCGACAAAAACAAGGTAAGTTAAAACAGTTAATAGGGTAATTGAAACGAATAATGAGATATAAAATTAACAAAAATTCAACCCGATTAGTTTAGTTTTATGAAAGTAAAAATACTAATAAAACAATTTCTTTAGAAAACAAGAAATATAAATGAAAAACAATTATATGATCGGTACAATGTGTTCTAAAAATGTAGAATATATCTATGTTGAATTCAGTTAATGACTAGAACTTATCCAGCCTCCCATCCCATCAGAACGGTTAGAACACCTTGGGAAAATGTAGAATACTCGATCATATTGTAATTAAATATTTGAAATCAAGACATTTTTATAAAATTTATTAAAATTACAAAAAAGCGTAACGTTTAATTTGAAATAACAATTTTCTGTCTTCTTTTAGTTTAAATACTTTTAATAAGTGATATTTAATATCATTTTCCAGCGGGATGGTTAGCGATTTTGTGTCTTGATTATTAACAAATTAATTATTTAATTAATGCTACAATTACTTATAAGAAGGAATATATTAGTAACAATTATACAAGTAAAATTATATTAATTAAAAGCAATTATTAAAGGTAAAGCATTAATATTATTTGTATTTCCAAAAATTTAGCTAACAATTCTCCCTCTTCTTCGTGTATGTATAAATATTTCAAATAAGTGATATTTTATTATTTTTATTTAAGAATTGCCTTCTTTTAGAATAAAAGTTTTAAATCAGTTTTAATACAAATTAAATTTCAAAATTTTTCTTTCATAAATTAATTATATAAAATGAAATATAATTCTAGATCTTAACTTGAGTAAGGATTTTGTCCCGTTGGAGCGTCTTCTTGCTGGATTTGAATCTTCTGACTCAGTTACAAAATCTTCCGGAGTAAAATGTAAAAAACAGTGTTTCCTTTGTTTTCTGTTAGCTTTCTTCGCTCTCTTCGGTAAATTCTTGATAGTCTCTACGAACTCCCCGGTCGACCAATCCTTAAATCGTTCATTTTTTGGAAAACTATGGATCGATATATGTATGTATAAGGAGATTGTGAAATCAAGTTACTTTTATAAAACGATTTCCAGCCAACAGCACAACACGTAGAAGGTATGTTTAAAGTTCAATAAAGTGAAAAGTCATGCTTATATGACCATATATAAACGGGAAAGTCCTTGCGAGCAAATAATAATTGCTCTTCTAAATATGGGTTGACATAGCCACTACATAATATATAGAAATCCTTGGATATTTAGGATACCTCCACAAACCTAGCTATTGTGATTTATATAATACCCCAGTTTTAACTGTAACCCCACTATCGTATAATACTTTTTTAGGTCGATCGGATGAGTGTCCTATCCTGTTAATATATTGGAATCCTTGGTTTAATTTAGATTAACTACATATATGATACATACTTATTCTATTGTTTGGTCTAAATTCTTATGACAAAGAAAATGTTAGATAAAACAGGGTTAACTGCGCAGTTTAAAGTCTTACCAATATTGGACAAAATGATTGAATTTTACAGACTAAAATATGAAATTCTATAAGCTTTCCAGAGATTATAAGAATTCCAAATTCCCAAATTATTGATTTTTTCAAAATTTTCCAGAATTCTATAGTGTGAACCTTGTTAAATACATATATACAGAATATAAAACATATGTATATAACTAATATAGTATCAGTAGGTATAACTAAATTACATATTTAGTTCATTTTTGAATACTTTTTATTATATTTCAAATTCTTTTATAATTATCATATTATTTTCAAATCTAATTATCTTTATTATATATATACCTATACTTACCTCATTTTTATTATGAAAGATTATTAACTTTTTACGTAACTGTAGCTATATTTTCTGTTAATCAAATTATTTATTTATATTACTATAGTATACCTACATATATTGTATACATATTTGTAAGTTTTAATTTATATAAATGACCAAGTTAACTGTATCATTAATTAACCAAGATCATTAATTATTCATATGATCCAGGCACAAGTTAAATATTTACAATAGTGTGTTATTACTATTAAGGGTCATGACTTCAGTAACTTAATATAATATAGTACGCAGTAATTAATATATTTTGTCTGATTAAATAATGAGCCTTGGATAAAATTATTTGTTTGTCTATAATTTATTCATTACGTAACTTTAAAATACGAAAATGTACATTAACATAAAATGGAAGAGAAAGCAGGTTGTTGAATGTCACAACAATCAGTAATTATAATTTAGAAGTTTCATAAGGAGAGAATGGTTTTCTAAAAGAAACAATTTACATAATATGACAGATTTGTTAACGGTAATACGTAAAAAGTTAAACTTTGTATATATTACTATATAAAAGTTTAACTTTTTACCAATTTGAATCAGCAGCTTTAATACTAAATTATTATACAAGCCAATAACAAGAGCGTCAGAGATACTATCAACTCTTATAGTGATTAATGCTAAGGAGAATATATAGGCTTATCTTTGACTGCTATTAGGTATACATCACCCCAATTGATATCAATGTAATCGTCAAGCTCTAAGGAACATCATGTTCCTAATAAGTTGACTTTTAAAGGATATTTATATATATATAATATATATAAAGGTATATATATATTTTATTTTTTATGAAGAATCGTCGTAATTTGTTATCAATAAAAGCAGTGAATAAAGTTTTACCTAAAAATATGTTACGAAATAAGTCACAGAAGTCACAAGGACTAATATGCACTTTAGGAATTAACAAATGAGATAAACAAAATGTAACTATTTCAAGGTGGAAACTTTGATATGGCAAGATATTTTAAAGTTTTATTTTTTATTAAAAATGTTAGAATTAATTACTACTGTAAGTTAATTACAAAAATTAGATTAATAAAGATGGGTATAATTTATATGTTTATGAACTAATTAGTTAACATTAACCATATAATTTAGCTATCTGCCTTGTTAATTTTCAAAAAATATATTTTTCTCATATTTCACGATATTTTGCATATAGTTAAACAATTACTATTTACTTGTATTAAATTATTATTTCTTTATGCAGTCATATTTTGCAAAGAAAAGTAATACTGATATTAAACCAAAAACGACAATGTTCTAAGAATGGACGCCAAGAAACGAGCTCAAAGACAAACTAATGACGTAAATAGTAAGTAGTTCAGCTAAATTTGAGGAAATTGATATAAAAAAGGAGCTAACGAGTTATTTTTTTATATATTAATAGGTAACATGTATACAAACTATTATTTATAAAAATAAGTCCAACAAAAAATTTAACAAGGGTATTTACGCGGACAACATAATAAGTATAATATAAATTCAATGTATTAAAACAATTGCGTTGTCCTCGGGTATTTATTCGTTTTATTATGTGATTGCAATTATTATATTAAGGTACATACCTACTCATTGAATTTGTTTCGTACGTAAGAACTACTAATTAATTAAGTCTTACATGATTATAATCGATCAATATGTTCAGTTTTTGCTATATATAATAGTTTTGGTAATATGTCATATAAACTGCTATAAAGTTTATTGATATAGAGTTAATTTATTAGTTTGTCTAATAAAGTGATTAATACCTTATCTGTATATTTTTTTATAGAAAACAATTTACTTAAAATATTTATTTATATATGTTTAAAACAATTTTAACTCATAAGTTCAGACAAGACTAATAATTCAATGAGATGTCACTAAAAAACGTATATTTAAGTGAAATTTATTGGAATTTATCCAGTTTTTTTAACGGACATAGCCAGATTGTTACCAGACACTGACAATTGAATAAATACATAAGTTGGGTAAATTGTGTGCTGCATATGGCTGTACAAAATGCACAAAAAATAAATGAGTTTACTGATAATTAGGTGCCTTGCAAAAATAGTATGTAACACAACTTATAAATAAATATATTAATATGTAAAAGGCATAATTTATGCCTATTATCTAAAATACTGTTTAAATAGACATATTAAATTGTATACTACTGATAGTACTATATTTAGGCAACAGTAGAGTTTAAAAAGTTTTTACTAAACTTTTATAATAATATTTATGCATTTTGTGATGTTTAATTAAGGGTGGAATAATGAATGAAATACTAAACTTTTAATAAAATCAACAGTGACAACTCTTAAGCCATTCTTACTCGATGGGCCAGATTATTTCAAAATACTTTTATAATGAACCCTTTAATAATTTAATAAAAGCCGGTATATTATATAAATAATGTGTTATATAGTTGCTGGAACATATTTCTATCAAAGCTTTTACAATATCAACATCTAACGTTTCACTGTATCTAATCAAGTTTTGAAGAGTATGCATAGCTCAATTTTGTAACATTATAATTTGATGGTCAGCCGATATTCAGGCAATATAAACCATTAATATAGAATACAAATATTTACGTATATTTATGAATTGATAAAGCTACAGAAAACTGAGTTTTACTAAAAAAGATAGTTTATGGGTATCATACAATTTTACAAACAACTTATATATATAATGGAATCAATATTTTCGGATAATATATGAAAGAAATATTCAATAATTATGTTCGTTCATATTTTTGCATCAGCTGCAATAAATCTAAATAATTTATTGAGTCATGGCCCAATACGACCAATTAGGTTTGTTTCTTTATCTGCATGTAACTTAACAACTGTTGTGAAACAATCGAGTTTCGTTTTCTATTGTCGGTACAAAACTGATTTAATTCATCTTATCTTTCAAAAAAGAATAAAAACCTTCCTTAAAGTAAACGAAACTTGATTCATTAATTGGGCTGTATATTCAAAATTTAAATTCCAAAAACTAGTTAGATAATTTTATTATGAAAATAAATAATAATCCAACATTACAAGACCACTCATAATAAATGTAAGGGAATGGGAAAATTCTATAACATAACATGCACCATATACTAGACTTATTTTTACAGACTCTGTAATCAACCTCTTCCTTAATCTGAGAGCAAGTTGTTCTATTATTCAGCTAAAATTCTTTTGATGCTATATTTGATTTTCAAAAATGTAATCTGATACCTGTTTTTTTATAATTTTCGTGCATATATCGACGTAAGTAAACCTTAAATGAGCAAATTAAGCAGAAAATTTAAACGTTCTTTAGCTATTCATGAAAGTTTAATATACGTATATGAAAAAAATACACTTAAAATAGCATTTTTTATAATTGTCAGTTAAAATATTTGCATAAGTTTTTATTAATTTCTGGTTCTATCGTGTAAACATGTTTGAGAACACTATTTTACATTGAGCCTTTTTGCTACACTCTTCAATTTGTCAAAATTTCTACCTATACAAAATTAATATAAATTTGCTAAGTAAAATAATATAAAGAATTTCATCTATTTATTAATTCAACGTAAATGAATTTATTTATACTGATGCATAAAATATGATTTATTTTTAATAACATGTATACAGGGAATAGTTAGATAAAATACTTAGAGTGGTCCCTGCGTAAGTATAACCATATGTATATATTCATTATATACAAATATACATTAAAAAGGCAACAAAAAATGAACCTTGATATAAATTATATTTCTCAAAAAATGTATGTTTTAAAATATAAATAAAACAACAAAACCAGAATTCATTAAATTAAAACAGAAAACAAATTAGAAAAGTAAAATAGATCAACATGACTCAATAGAAGATTGTTAAAACGCAATCGCTAATTATTGGGATATATTCGCTTGTCAAACAAGTAGTTTGAAAATCCCATCGTAGACAACACGAAGGAGGGCATTGTCTAACAATCGCTTAAAATCCACCTTGTAAGTATAATACATTTAATGATTCGCAACCGGTAGACAAGATTTGTTTTAAATATTTCTGAAAAAATATTAAAACAATAAGAAGTAGTAATAAACTTTTAACAGATTTTTGGTTTAAATTTCGAGTGTATACTCATGAAACGTTAATACACTTTTTTTGCATCACTGTTAAGGCATTTAAAAAGGCGAACTGTAATTTTGATTTTAAATTATTGAAATTACTGCAAACAAATTAGTCGGTATATTTACTAATTATACTAATGAACATATTAAGCTCGTAAAGTATAAATAGATACCTGCAAATATACACCTTGCTGATAGTATTATGGTTGGAGCGATATATAAATTATAGTTAGTACCAGAGCTGCCGTGTGTAAACGAGATTATACTTTCGGCGCGAGAGATAAAGAAAGTTCACACAGGCAGCGATGGTGCTAATTGCTATATTCAACTTTAGTACAGTTCGATTTGAAAATGGAAAGGTTATTTCGTAATTTAGAAGATTAAATGAAAATGTGTAAAACATAGCGACACTGATAGGTTATATTTCGGTTTGCTACCGTAACAAAAAGTCAAACGATAACCATTTATTCAATTTTAGTGCAGTTTTCACGATAGGTTATAATAAATGAAAAATAAAATTTTGCCGTGTGTAAACGAGATGAATCGAGTTCACACTGGCAGCAAACCGAAATATAACCTATCGGGAAAACTGATCTAAAATTGGATAATGTCATATATGTATATCTATAAAACGTTCTTGCAGCGGAAGGTTCTGGCAACGTTCTATAGCACGTTCTGGCAGCGGAAGGTTTTAACAGAAGATTAAATTAATTAATATATAAGTGCAAAGATTATATTTAGACAGAAATGCTAAATCATATTAAGTAGGGCAAGAAAATATTTTTCAAATAAGAAAAGATATTGAGTATCAAACAGTTATATGATGAAAAGATTTACTAATAGGATAGGGTCGACTAATTTTATCTAACACATTAATGAAACTAAAGACAATAAAAAGACAAACGTTTCTTTATAATCGAATTTACCAGCAAAGATTAAAAAAAGAAGTGATCACTGTCAAATTCTATTAATTTATTACTTTTAAACACATATTTACATTTAAAATATGTTTTTAAAAACCCAAAGGAATAGAATTACCGAATATGGAATAACTAGAAATTTCAATACGCAAGATTACTATAAATTTCCATTTTGATTTATTTAAAATAAATTATATTTAATTAAAAATTCAATTGAATTTAAACAATTTAATATTTAGACTTGATCCAAGTTGAAATGAATCCTTTTGTTTACTAAACAGTGATAATTTTATAAATGAATACATGCAAATACTGGCAGAAAATATGGTAAAATTAAAAGCAAGAAATGACCGTTGTAGTGCATTGACTCACATCACAAACTGTGGTTTGTTTCAGCAAGATCCGATGCACGTGAGTGAAGAGTTCTGAAAGATTGAGGCATCAAGTAGAGGCATTATTACATGGGTTACAAGTTGCAGGATAGCTGGAAACATTATATCGTCCGCTGATATACGAGGGCAATCAAATATATCTATTAATAAAAAGATTATCCAAACACGGATGGGATGGTTCAAGAAACTCAGAATGTTTATAGGCATGCAGCACCATATACTGCGACAGTTTTAACTGAATCAGAGAATTTAATTCTGGAAGAAAACGTGTTCAAGATGCTGAGACCAGGTTGTCCCATTGAAATTGGTGATAGTGATGAAAAATTTTGTCCGTTTGTCTCTTGGCACGGTTTTAGAAACTCTGAAACTCCGAAGCATCAGGAACAGACCTTCCCCCTCTGGGACGTGCGAAAGACACATCCAGATTAGGCTCGCGGGAATGGCGTGTGGGGCGGTTGCACTTTCCTCAACAAAGCCGCTCGGGGACTACGGCGGCGTCGAGGCTAAAGCGGTGGCAACATGTACCTTTCTTACTTTTATGAAATACCTAGACGTTGAAGTTCGGTCATACCTAACTATAGTTGTAGGACAAAGTTCTTTTCATTGCTAAGATTCGCTTTTCAGACATTCGTGTTCTGGACAATCAATGAACGGATACGTAGGTAATCAAATTCTCCCATCCTTCCTAGTGCTGATAAACCTTTCTAGTGTCTTTAGTTATACCACTTTCTTCCACATATTTAATACGCTGCATAATTGTTATTTTAATTTATAAATAATATCTTTAATATTTATTACAAGTATTATTTTATATAATTTTAGAAGTCAGCGGTATGTAATTGAATACATTTAATCGAAATCAGATCAAGTACGCTCCTGCTGTTCCATACCAAGTCTGTCTTATATAATGCTTATATTAGCATATCTAGTAGGAATGTGTCTTGCAAAATTTTCCCAGAGTAACGTCCCAATCGAATCCGTTACCTAATGTCTATTGGTCCTTCTTGTATATAGGCTACAATCAGTGTTCATGGTGTGCAGTATTTACTGACGAAGCTTATACGAAACGTTTAACATAATAATGACATGGTTTTAGTTTGTATACCTAGCAATCATTAAGCTTATATATTAAGCAAACTTAATAAAATACGAAATCGAAGTTACGTAACTAATTGACACCTTAATGCAACTATACTATTACTATGCAACGATACTCAAATTGTGAAATATATTTTGAATGTGAAAATTGTCATTGTAGTCGTGATTTATACACCTTTTACGACATATTAAAGTTCAGTTTTTAAGAATATCTTAAGATCTTTTATCTCTACCAAATCTAACGTCCTAGAGCAAGAAATTTGCACCGAAAAAATTAAGCATAATTGAAGACTGTCAAATTTCATAGAGTTTAATACTGGTACAGTTTAACTTCATTATTTACCAATTTTTACATAATTGTAATTACATATCAGCTAAATATATTCCTAAAAACCAATCAATCATAAACGTTATAATAAACATTCTTAAATAATGTCAGTTATGTTATAACTTTTCATAATCTTGACTTTGAACTTTGAACATAAATTTGCTATATATATATAATTCTGACTGAAGACTGGGAAATAAAAATGTGAGACCCACTTTTGTCGGCTCCTTGCCCTCTTCCACGCATGATGACTGTGATCTAAATCGTCCTCCTCTATCGAGAATACATTCTTTGAGTGCTCCGAGTTCACCTCATGGATGCTGCGTATTGAAAGGGGGTTGAGAAATTGTCAAAAAAAAATCGATACAACAAATACGTGGTACAATATTTTGGTTGTTTTTCATTATTTAAAATTACAGTGAGAAAAAACGGGGTCAATTAAAAAATTAATTATAACAATACATGTTATTAGTAATAATATTGGAAAAGTGACCCATTTTATCAGAATTTAAATATTACTAGATTCTACTACTTTATTTATAGCATAGATATTGAATAATGTAATGAACTTGATCTGCGATCTAAGAAAATTCAATAAGAAATTAGACGGTCACCATATTATAGATTTTTCATATATCTTTTGTTTTAATCGTGCATTAAGCAATCAACAATTTAAACTGAATTTTCTTAGATGCGAGTTATTATAGTTGATTACATTATTCAATATATATGATCTATATACAATATTGTAGTATAAATATTAAAATATTAATCGATGTAATTGAGTAAATTTCAATTGTATAATCTCCACATCGTTCACCGATCATGGATAATTCCATCGACGCCTAGATCCTTCAGTGTTTTCACATTCTCTTCATTATTAAGATCATCGCCCCAGGTGAACAAGACTAGGCCGCGATCCATAATCTGTTTCACCAAACCCGGATCCTGAAGTAGGCATTCAGAATGGGCACAGATACCCTGTCGTTGTAAGTGAAAAAAGAAAAAGTATATCGTCAGTCCATTGTAGTTATATTCTTTCAAAGAATAAATTTGCGAAATTGACTTTGTAAATATAAGTTTTAGGTGATGAAAAGATGCAAAATTGACGGCTTGTTTATCATTAAAAGAGTAGCACTTTAATTTTTAAATATTTTACTTTTCGCTTTCACATGGAAAAAAGTTATACAATAAATGAATTTGTCGTAGTTTAGTATAATGAACGAACTAGGAGTCCTGCCTCCAGAGCAAAATATGCAGCCATCATAGTGTCCTGTGTGCGAATGTCGACATAGTCAGGATAGCGTTCAGTCTTCCCCTGAGTCAGATAGAGGATCGGGAATCGATTCTGTTTCCGGCTCACCCTGCAGTTTAATCCAAATTATCTTAATATTATAATGTAAATTCAACAATAAATTGTTTATGAAACAAGGTTCTTAATAGTATATTACGTACCGCGATTAGCGGGAGATAAAATTCGAGAAGTACAATTACACCCGAGGCCGCAGGCCGAGCGTGCTAATTGTACTTCGAGGATTTTTTCCCCGCTAATCAAGGTATGTCAATGTCTTTATTTTTGTTTTATATGCCCATGGGAACAAAACAGTTACTTGCCTAGGTTGAATAAAAGGAAAATTCTTAATATTATTACCTTATTAATTATTATTCAAATTTGGAATCAATATTTAAAGCATGATTTCAGCTAAACTTAATATTATTATTCAAATTTGGAATCAATATTTAATTCATGATTTCAGCTAAACTTTTGATTAAGATGGCAAGTACTGTTGTGGCTGACGCTCTTTGCCATATCAAGAGTATTGATGTTTACAAAAGTTTCAATCTTTCTATAAAAAATGCGGATGCGCATTTTTTTAAATTGAATTTGAAAGATTTGCGGGACATAAAAAGTTTTTATCTCCCTAGGGACATATAAAACAGAAATAAAATGTTTTTAATATAGAAATATATGTTCAGTAATCAAAGTTCTGATAAATAGGTTTATACTACTTGGTAAATTGAAAGTAGTAATCATGAAACAATAATAATTAAAAACTGTTTTATCACAAAAACGACTTTTAATGTTATTAAAACCTATATACTACCTAGGTACAAAATAATATAGTAAAAATTTAAATATATAAATATCAATTCGGTTATATTAAGTCTGCCACTCACATGTAACAAATATCAGCATCGAAGCAGGAAAATACAATTCGCCTGTGCTCAGCATACTTCATGACAACAGTCAGAACTCGATCAACGAAAATATTCCTCTCAAAGTAGTCCTCTTGTTCGCAAGTGCCATCCTAGTTAGCAAGAGAGGGAGAGAGAAGGTGCATGTGTTCACAATGGAAGTAGAGAAAAGAGAGAAGAGGAACATACTTTTACTGGAACATCAACAGTCAGTCGGTTTGATCATCAAATTCCGAAACAAAATGGAAAAATTGAGAGTAAATGGAATAAATCGAGAACTACATTCTTTGCAGTCATAAACAGAGTATTTTACTACTTCCGATTCATACCTACTAAACAATTAAGCTTTTCAGAACGATTTTATTGCTCACCATGACATTCTGTGGGTACTTGAGCTCGATATTGAAGCCTAGCTTATAGTCCAACACGCGAAGACAAGCCTCCAGAGTGGGGAAGAGAGCAGAGTCATTAATGACAGAGGTTTCACTACCTTCGTCATAGAGGGAGTCCACACTTGCCTCTTCTTCAAGGGGGAGAACGTCGAACACTTTGTTCACCTGTCCTTCTGTAAGTCGGAAAAAGGGACCATTTAAAGACGTTCTCATGGATAAAGACATGGATACACCGTATATTCTATGTATATCTAGATTCTTAAGCCATATATAATACGGGGTCACATAAACTAAACGAAATAGGCCAAAAGAGATCTATCAAAAAAGGACTGTTTCTTTCAGAATCTGCAGAAAATATTACTGGCATTTATCTATTTAATTGCTCATTTAAATATGCTTGATTAAGAAGAATTTTTGATTGCTTTTTCTTTGTATACATGAAAAGATAAAAACTGTGACTTTTTCTAGTTTTAGTACAGATGAGTCTGCTTATAAGGAATGCTCTCCATTGACAAGTTTCATGGCCCGCAATGCGGTATGAACATTCAATGGAACCACCTTTGAATATCACAGCAACTCTAAAACCTGAATAGCCAGTGAGCTGTACACGTCGTGCCTGAAAAGATTTCTTTCCGATATGCTGCGTCAGCAGTGGCAATCGTGCAATTTGTGTTCCTCCTCGTCGTCAACTGAAGTGCCCATCCTCATGTCCAATGTGGTCCGCCTCGTCGTCAACTGAAGTGCCCATCCTCATGTCCAGTGTGGTCTGCCTCGTCGTCAACTGAAGTGCCCATCCTCATGTCCAATGTGGTCCGCCTCGTCGTCAACTGAAGTGCCCATCCTCATGTCCAGTGTGGTCTGCCTCGTCGTCAACTGAAGTGCCCATCCTCATGTCCAATGTGGTCCGCCTCGTCGTCAACTGAAGTGCCCATCCTCAT
>JAYRBW010006842.1:0-13600 GCA_036023295.1 Invenusta paracnida
TGTAATAATATGCATCTATCTAAAATATTAATTTAATACCTAAAATATATATATTTTTAATAAAAATAAACATAACCGGTTTAGCTAAACAGGGATATGATTTCATGCGAAGGATAAGATGTATTTACCAGATACTATGTTCAAAATGAGCAACTGCAGCCATCGATTTCAAATGATGCTTTGGGTGCGAGGATTTTCCAGTCAAGTTAGATGTTATATCGATTCAGAGGTCCACAATCGGTAAGCTTACTTACAATTTTTATATTATATAGCTGCAGCCTGAAGATATATATAGACATGTATACCTACTTGATTTACGCATGTTTGCACACATTCATATAACGTTTCAAATAACCAGGTATGATTTACTAAGATTATGCGTTAATTTACATTAAATAAGATCCCTAATCATATCTGCAAAATTAGTTTTTTTCAATCTAATTCTCATGAGATTTGTTGTTTCAAAACCTCATGAGATTCTCATGAGTTTTTTTAATAATCTCATGAGAATTTTTTGTAAGGGAATGCCTTCTGGAGGCAAAACTAAGAAGGAAGGGACAGTTGTTAAAGTCATCTAACTGTAAATGCTCTTGACGTAAGACTGATTCCCATTTATCCCATCCAAACAAAGAGCCTTCAAGGCCTCACTCATACATTTTTGTAATTTTCAAATGAACAAATTAAGCTTCCGTGACTTTTCTAAAACTATTGTTTTTTTAATAGATTTAAGCCCTGAATCTGTTTGAAATAAATACACTCAAAGTGGAATAACAAACCAAACGAACTCTTTTGGGTCGCCAAACTACATTCGACTGGCATAGCTGCCAGCCAGGGACAGGAGAAATTAATTTGGTTTTAACCGGGATTCGAGCCTACTCACACAGGTTTCACAATCTACACTATCTGATCAGCAGTCCTACACATCAAGAATTTAAAGGTTATCCCCATTGTTGTTTGCTCGATGATTAAATATTTAATTTATAAAATTAAAATGTCCAATCGAGATTTTGGAAAACAAATCTAACATATCCTGTTTTCGTTTATAGAATGAGAAATTTTGTTTGAATAAGATTTGTGCATAATTCATTGTAGAATTTCTTAAAACAAGCGTTTTTAGGTAAAAAACTTACAATACTTTATTTAAATTAATATAATAATGTATTTGTCCTTATGTGAGAATTATGTGGAAAAAATATAAATTGTTTATAGAATAAAATAGTAATACTACTCTTTTGTAAAGCTATTTAATTAATATTGAATACTAATTTAATTAATCCAAATTTGGCAACGTATATATATGTATTTTCTATATAATTCTGTAATTGCGGATAAGGGCAAATTCATCATTATACATATTATATTGATTTATATGGGGGTATTGTATCTATAGGTTTGTACTGACTCAGATTAGAAAACTTCCAATGTTCTATTTAAATTAAAAAATATCACGAAGTTATTATATATTAATTAAAATATATACCTAGGGTATTAGTTGTTTATAAATTAAAAAGTCCAGTTAATCTTTTCAAAAGGTATTGTGTTAATACAACATACCTTTTTAACCATTTTCAAATATTGCACCCATTTTTTCAATTGCCCCCCTCAGTTGTAGACTATCTGCTAGATTTCTGATGTCAAAAAATTTATTTTACCGTGTCCTCAAAATATTTTAAAGAAATTAAGAGTCAGAATGTTTGAGAGATAACGAACAATAAAGATTTGAATAATATACATAGTTTACATTAATGTGAACATTTATGCTGCCCTATAGGTATCTTATTCTGGTTTGGGATATCTCATTTACAAATACGAACAAACAATTACACAAAAATCAATACACGCAGTCTGTTTCATATCTTCGATATATTTTCAGTGCGTTTTGCCATTTAACTAGCCAATAATTTGAAGTTCAATTCTAAATTTATTTATTTTGCTGATTTTAATTTTTCTTTTGGATCTGTTTTTCATCAAAGTCCACTTTAATAGTCAAAAGCATATAATAATTTGATTTAAAATTAATTAAATCTTACCTACTTAGTCATAATCTAAATTGCTTTTTAGTAAAATTAGGAGTTTTAATTCCATGTACAATTTTGTTGTTCGTTTGTAATATACTACAAATTATAATCATATTAGTATTCATATCTTTTAAATTTATATTATTATATATTTCTTTTTGGTTCGTAAACCAATAAGAAACCTGAAATAAATATATTTTGTAAAACTATTGCTTAAAAAATTATTATTATCCAGAATTTTTAAAAATATATTATTAAATTTACACAAATTGCGTGCTTCTGCAAAATAGTTTTGAAAACGCTGTCACTTTGAAATACAAATTTATAACCCAAAGGCGACTTTAAAAGTAGTCCTTGTTGCAGCCTATATTAATTGCGAATGCATTATTATTTATCAAATTTATGAATTTGTTTATTTATTAGGGGGTTATTCAATATGAACTTTCATTATTTTGAAGTACATTTGAGTTCAAATGTATTTTTAGATGATAATTTTCAATTAGAAAGACAAGTTTTCTTTTTATTTATCTAGAGTTTACTGTTTAGACTGTTTTATTCAGTCAAGGCAGTCTTGTGCTACTAGGGAAATATATTTGTAAATATATAAAATAGCCTCTACGTAATGCCGGGCTGGGCTATAATTACAGAATTATTCTAAATTCCATCACCAAGATAATAAAAAGGGTAATTCCGTGAAGTGTCTGTATATTGATCATTTATTGATCGCGTAATGATCGTTATTGAAAGATTATATTTAATGATCCTCTGAGTTTAGAAATAATTATAATAAAGTTAATTTTTAAAATTCTATTTCATAAAGGAAGACACAAGTCAATCGTATGAGAAATTCTACTTTATAGCAAGATAACACATTACAGAAAATAATGCAAAAAGGACGAACATACACAGTTCTATGAAGATGTACCTATAAATACTTCAGGATGACAAATATGTGTTTTTAATCAACATTAATGGAGTACATATTTCCGTAAATAAATATTGTGTTTAAACCTAGTAAACCGCAGTTTTCTTAAGTATATAATGTTATAAACATTCAAGTTAAAAGACAAAAACATTTATAGATACGTATACCATATTTTTCGGAGAGTTTGCGTTGCACTCTTCAGCTCATCTTTTTAAATGAAAATGAGGGGTTGTGGCGTAGACAGTGAGCATATTAAAATAGGCCCTTTTCTCCAAAAATACCTACCTAATATATTGATAATAACAATATCGAAAGGTAATACGTTTATGTTATTTATTTCATTATGCTAATAATAATAAAACATATGAAAGGTATTTTCATAATATGTAGTTTATATGTATAAATAAGCAAAACAGATATACATAAGATATAAAAATTAATATATTTGGACTAAATCAAAAAGAAGGGAGGGGGGATGTGCCACCGGTTTAACTACGAAAAATATGGTTTACAAATTTGAAATATGATTTTTCCAATTAAAATTTTGTATATAACTTACACAGTTTTCGTTAATTTAATGTATTAAAAAAGTTACAATAGATGTATACTCAGCAGTTACTTTACATATTGTAATTAATTGTATTATAAAAATTAGTATATAGCGCAAACGAACATCTAAAGAAATAACATTATTCAGTGTAAATAAATTCGAAATAGCTCTTGAAGAACAAATCTAATTTAAATGATGATTTTAAAGAAGTCAATACTTTAAATATGCAAAGGCCTTTTGTCGATAGTAGATGCAGTAGTATCTACAGAGTGGAATGTTAAAATATAACAAGTTCAATATAATACGTGATCAGAAAAATGATAATTTTCTAATTCAATGTTATAAAAAAATACATAAAAATAAAAATAATTATACTTTTATTTACATCGTAGTGATTTGAATTCTAACAAATATATTAATTTATTGTATCGATTTTACTCTTTCAAGTGATGTCGATGTTTTGCAAAGATAAAATGTACATCTCGATACAGCAAAAAACATATTTGTAGTAAAAGCGTAAAGAAATATGCAAACATCATGCCACAGTATTACGGTAAATTGATTGGTAGTATATATAAACCTTTTATTTTAAATTAATGAATAGTTTTAAATGCACGCTTTGGCCTATTTACGAATTTTTAAATGGTTTATCTTTAAAAAAAATTAAATAGATATTTGTACATATACAGGTTGATATTTATATAAATTTATGGAATGCATTTTTTAAATATAAAAAATGAATTAAAATTTTTGAAAATTTTTGAAAATTATGCAGAATATTTTTGGAAAAATAACAAGTCCGTTTCATTTTTAATTTTTAATTTTGTCTGTGACATTAATTTTTGTAAACCTTTAAATTTCCTTTTCAAGACGAAATCGACCAGTTCCATATATGTTTTGTTAAATGTGTTTTCAAATCATATTAATTGTGACTGTCTATCTAGTCTACATAATATCAATTAATTATTTAACTAAAATAAAGAATGAAATATAATATTATTTTTGTTAAATTATATGAAACGAGTTTATTATACGAATATGTAAATCCATATCATAAAATTCATGTTATTTAATCAAAATATTAATGCTTTATTATAATACATAATAGAGCATTGTTTCTAAAAATACATAAATATAAATATAAATCTAATTCCTTATTTAAAACCCTTTTGTGTTGAATTTTTTCCAAATCACAAAAAGTCTAAATGTATTATTTGTTTAGAAATATCCAGGCTTGCATAAGTATTTTATGAATATACGTAGGTGCAAACTATCTATATTAAGACATTTTTTAACTGTATTTCTTAAATAGATTTCACTGTTACAGATGATGCATCTAGCAATATATTGCAAATTATAACTGTAAAGTTAAACTATTTTTAAAAACAAAAATTGCTTTAAGTGAACAAGAAAACTTATCAGAATGTGACTTCATATAACTAACGTATATTATTAACATTAGTTAGAGAGCAATTATAAGCAATTATATCATACAATTTTACAGATTGTATAGGATAGTCAAGAAGTAAAAAGACGATGTATGTATATTTCCTATTACATATTTAATTCATTTATTTTTAACAATATATTCAAAGAGCTGCTTGTTCAGAAATGAAATTTTCATTATACTCTAGATTTGCCAAACAGAAATATAAAAGAGTATGTTGAGTCAATTAACACATAGAAGATTAAATATATAGCATGCATCTACACATTATGAATAACGATATTTAAAATAAAACTTATCGTTATTCATAATGAGTGGATAATTAATAAAACGAACCAATAAAATTAGACCACAATATCCTAGATGTTATTATTCGTTTTATTTTTAGTTATTTTAACTCTAGATATATTAATTTACCTATACCGCGGTCTTTATATAATCTATATATGAATAACTGTAAATATAGGTGCTTTTCTAGTTCATTATATGATATAAATGTGTCTAAATAAACTCGTAAAATTATTCATTATGCCGAAGTCAATAATATAACCTACTCAAATGTTATACATATGTTCTTTTAGCAAGATATTGCCTAATTTTAGTAAATCTTACTTGATCATTGAATTTCTAATGGCTATTATAAACTTACACAAATTAGGTAAATACAAAATTGGTGAATTTTTTATTTATTCATGTTATTTTGTGTATGTATGCTAAAGTATACTTGAAGAGGATCGGTATACAGTTACATATAATCTGTAAATAAGTAGCTACAGAAAACTTTAACATAGTATAGTAAAAGAAGTACTAATGTATCCGATGACAAATTATCATGTTTCCTTTGAAAAACGTATATCAGAACAAATACCTACGATCTATATATAGTTTATAAAAATCTTTGCAAACTATACATTTAAACATATCATTTACTTAATTTAGATAATCCATTTAAATCGTTTTGGAACAAATATATTTGCTTGAACGTTGATATAAATCTTTAAATCTTTTCATTTTGCTTTATGCCTATTATTTAAACTAGGTTTAAGACTAATGTATTTAAACTAAGTTTAGGTCTCTTTATTTAGACTAAGTTTAGGTCTCTGTATGTAAACTAAGTTTAGGTCTCTGTATGTAAACTAAGTTTAGGTCTCTGTACGTAAACTAAGTTTAGGTCTCTGTACGTAAACTAAGTTTAGGTCTCTGTATGTAAACTAAGTTTAGGTCTCTGTATGTAAACTAAGTTTAGGTCTCTGTATGTCAATGTCGTTAAGTCTATATTGGCATCTATGTTTAGTATGAGTCAAAGTTCTGCTCGTGGAGGGGGGATATTCCCCATTTTTCTTCATCGTATCATTTATGTATTTGTGACAATATCTCTTACTTAAGGTATCATATTCTTAATTGATCATGATAATATAATAATATTAAATTAGATATTTTTATTAATAATTCTTGCTTCGTATAGCCTGCCAGATTTGTTGAATACAAATATTCAGTTTTTATTTAAATACGGCAAACATAATATAAAAGCTTGATCTAATAAAATCTATAAAAAGTATAAACATGATTCTCAATTTAATATGATAAGCTTCTCATACTTTCATTTATTTTAAAATTGTTATTTATTATTTTGTTTAAAATCCTTAAGTCAAAGAAGTTGACATAAAAAACGGAGGCTGAAGTTATACATAACAAGTACTTTAGTGCAAATAATTAATACTTACTTTAAAATGATTCAAAATAACATATTTTGTTACAACATAGCAAAGGTTTAAAATCTAGTAAGATAATTTAAAATAAATCCTCTCATAAATCTGTTTCAGCAAACTTAATTCCATTTTTAATTTCACTTTACGGCAATTATTTGCTACTTATCTTCTGACATCATAATAATTAAAATTAATAACAATTTTAATACTCGCGTGGTAATACTTATACTTATATAACTGATAATTATTCAATAGCTTTTGTGGTAAAGATACAAGCATAATATACCCATGATCTAATATTTTGTTATTGTATATCGTTAGATTATAAATCAGTTTGAAAAAAACAAAACAAAAAAAACAGGAAGCAGTATCATACATGAATGTATTTCATAGTTTTTTCTTCTTAACTTTACTTTTGTTTAAATATGTAGCAATAATAGTCAATATTAAAACTTGCAACATTCAAAGAAAGCAGTTTTTTATTATAATTTTCTTGAATAATACATACTATACCATTTAGTAAAAGTAAGCAGATATTTTAGTTGAAATATTGAAAGCAAATTATATTTCTATTTACTGATATAAATAATTTTTATACATTGTTATACAGAAATGGGTAAATTGTTAACTAAAATTTTGATTAACATAATATAAAAATTTATATTCGTTATTTGGTAAGAACACTAAATACTTTTTTCTTTTGGATCAATAATATATAGTTACAAAATTTCTCTTAAAGACTTTATAATTTTTAAAAGTAAAAAAACACATTCAAACATGAAATTGATTATATTCTTGAGTTAGCTTTCACAGAATCTCGTATCAGAATAGTTCTTCTGATTAATAGCGTAGTTGACAATAACAATTCTTAAAGTATTAGCTAAATATACAGTAAATACGAGGCAGTGCAAAAATTAGTTAAGTCCGGTTCAACGGCAAGGTGTAAGCGAAATTGTATACAAAATAGAACGAAATCAAGAAAGATTAACAGACAGCATTATTGTACATAAAGTTTAACCCCACTGCACTTAATAATTAATGTCCAGTCTGGCCAATCAGCGACTAGCAATGTTGCATCAAAACTGAAATGAACAAACTGGTTGACCATTACAGAAAAGTTATCAACAGTTGGAGGAATCTAAATTTAAGTCAATTAAATAATTAATTTACTTTTATATTTCACTTTCATTATCATATTTTTAAACATTATTTGTATATATTTTGTTTAACAGATTACACACAAATTTTAACTATCGGTTTAACAACGCATATTTTTGTGATGACCTAATATTATTCTTAGTGATTGTAGTATTGCATATACTTTATATAGGATAAAATGAATGATGTTTTTTATCTTTTAAATATAACGCTACTTCGTTATGTAGATCTTCCATTTTTATGTAATAATATCGCGTGAGTTAGTATCTCAAAGAGCTCCGTTTTTCCTACCAATCACATATTTTTTCAACTTGGAGGGTTATGTCGTATATTCGGAGGTCCAAGCATACACTATCGGATGCATATTGGTGTGCTATTTAATAAGAAATATCGAATTTGTTTTGCAAATAATTCTTACCCTACTTTAAAAATTAAAAATACCAAAAATCGTGTCAAACGTATTTATGATAATCATTTATTTGTGAGTGCTTTTTGATATATGGGTGTTGGCGAACATGGGCTTCCACCTTCTCCACTTCTACGTCACTTCTAAAAACTTTTCGCTCCAACACATTAAGCACACATACGGCTTAGGTACTATCTGTATTTACGACATACACAATTAATTAATAGGTGCTTAGATGTACATACATAAATCTTAATTCTATATACATGTATGTAAAATGTTTTAATAACTATATATGCATGTTGTATATTATACTTACACATACCTATGCACGTTGTAAAAATGTTTGCTGTTAATATATTTATAACTGTTACACAATTAACTGCTTTATTTCATGAAAAGGTCTATGCTGTCGACAAAAATTAGCCAAAATAAACTCTAACTCACGAACCTGACCGACAGTAATCATGCTCTGTGACTAAGCTTGTAATGAGCTTGGTATATTAATGGAATTTAAAAAATGCGGATACAGATAAATATAGATATGTAAAGATGCAACATTTCAAATAATGTTCTTTATAGAAATGTTAAATATGCCCAATATATAGAAAAATATGTCCCCGTCCTAAACTTAACACCGCTGGTTAATATAAATTGTATATTTCCACTTATTATATGTAATACAATATCTATGATCTAAAGTTCATAAAGGGACAGTACTAATCGCCACAATTGCCTTCAATTGCCTCTTAAAATTATCAATTTTTTTCACTTAATACCTCTAAGGTGGAGGTTTTTTAATCATAAAATTAAGTATCTTAATTTGAAAAATGATGCTGTTGAATGTAATATGCCTTACATAATTTAATTTATATCATTTAAGTCGGTTGAATAATGATTTTTAAACACGTAGGTATATGTACACGTACAAGTACACACCTACTTTTTGTCCAAATAAATCTGACATATAAATAAATAAATAAAATATCTATATACCTATGTTTCATGGCTTATGTGACATGGGTGTCATTTGTTCTCTCAAATTATTTGTGTCATGTATGTCGCATTCTACAAAATTAACAGAAAAGTGTTCTCTTCTATTGTTTATTTGGATGAATTTCGTGTGATATGTTTATTTTATAACAGAGAAACTAGATTTTATTTCAAATTGTGAGTAGGTAATAAGACAACTACCTTATACTTACCTTATTGTATTCTAACAACTTATTTTTACTACAAATTAATCAGATGAACTTTAGTTTTCTTACTGAAATGCAGTTGTTTCGATTCGTGAGAAAATTTAGATGCGAAATGTTTCACTGAAGAGGAAAACACACCGTCTAAAAATCCAAATATGAATAATATATTAATATTCATTAAGAAAAGAAACTGACACAAAATACATTTGTGCCACACGCAATACCTACATATATTATGCCAAACTATAAAAGGTAAATCATTGTAAAGAGATATATGTATGTTGTTCTCAATAAAAATATAAGCATTGTTTCGTTTTTATTCATAAATTAAAAAAAGGGATTATTTTTCAAACATGTCTTTTTTGGAAATATATGTAATATTTCTAGCTAATACATTTTAACCGTATTGTATCCTTTTAGAATAAAAAAAATTACTATCATTTTGGAGTAATAAAACTAGTAACACTACTCAGCATTTGTTTATCAAAGATTACACTGTTTAAATACCGAGGTGTTCTTCTATAATTTTGGAATGCAGAATATTGAAATGGAGAAAAGTGTGCTGAATCAGATTCACATTTTATTCTAGCACACTTTTTCTCTTGACAAAATATACTTAAATTGATAAATGTAAACATGAACAACGTATTTATGGAATATAAAACATATTAAAATTATTATTATTAAATAAAAAATAAGCTAATGGGAAGTATGTATTATGCACTGAGAACAAATCTCCGATTTGTAATAATTCAATCTATTTGTAAATTTTATAAAATACCGTACACAGATATTATTTAAAAATTGCCGTTCGTCACAGATGCAGTACGTTAGACAGTGAACACAGCCAGAATATGATAGTTTAAGATTTGCAACAAAATTATTTCTGAAAATAAATTTCACAACATTGTTACATAATCTTTGTGGTGAAAATTAAGTTTGTCTATTTAATCAAATAGAGTTTATCAAAATGAAGAGATAATATATTTAATAGACTTCCATTTATTTATATAATTCATAGCAATAAAAAAAAAAAAAAACCATATAATCAATTGCCTTGAATTAGCCTATTTAGTTCTACGATCTCTGTGCAACGCTAGATTTTGCAGAAAGTCTCTGATTTATCAATCTAATGTATTGGTGGAAAAAAATATTTGATTCTTATTGTATTGTTCTTATTGAAGTGTTCGAAATAATAAATAAAACTGTTATCGGAGTCTTTTGAAAAATATATTAATACCTGACATTGCCACAACCATCGCAACTATTTGTTGAATAACATAACATAATGGAATAAAAGTTACACCAAAAATCCTTTAAAATGTTAAGTTTTGTAAAATTAGCTAGTAGACACTTCTTAAATACACGTTTTTCTGAAGTTTAGATGTTTAAAATAATAAGAAATCGTCTTTAATATTGAAAGTATAATAGTAATAAAATTATAGAATCTTGAGAAAAATTTTTTTTTTGATTATCAACGAACGTAGTTGTAGTTATTGTACAATGTTAATAAAGTAAATACCTTTCACTCAAGATAGATTACAAAGAAGTCTAAAGGATGACTAAACTATAGTGATAATCATTTAAAAAATTTAAATACTAAGGTAGTTAATATATTTATAATACTAGTAAAATTTAAACAGAACTTTAAAGAACTTATTCACAAATGTAAAAATGCAAATACATTTTCAGAGTCAGATTTGACCTTACTTTCATTATTGCGATCTTAGAAGCATAGATGACATTTATCTACTACAATTATTTACAGTCTGATAAGTTATATACAGTCTATATTAGGTTTTTAGATATACAAATAATATATAATATATAGATATTATATAACTAATTCAAATTTAGCATTGAACTTTGTATTACATTGTTGGCACGATCTGTATTGTATTCGGCATCAGTATATAAGAGCATCCGCTATTTTAGGGACCTAACAAGATCGAAGCAGTACCATCTAGCCCTTTCTGAATTACTATTAGCAATATAAATTAGTGGTATGAAACATAGAATTGAAAAATGAAAAATAGTACAATTCCAATAAAAAATAGCATTATTGTAATTAATTAATGGCCAAATTTTCATCATTGTGTCATATTAACTCCATATATATATTTTTTATTTTATGAATTGATATGTCTGCCAAATCTTATGGAACTTTTCACTACCGTAATCAATCACATTCTTAATTATATCGTTGCTTTATTTTTTTTTATAATAATGTTTCCTAATGTTTTTGTTGTTTATTATATGTAAACCAAATTTTAGGTTCACTCGTATCAGATTGTTTCTTTGTTGCTACATATTTTTGTATTATATGTTTCCCCCTATGTATTATATGTATTCCAAATTCTCGGATTTTTTCATATAAAAATAAACTTATTATTATTATTATTATTATTATATTCCATTTGCTAAATAATCGTACACTTCCGTTTTATATCCTTTAGCGTGCTACACTATCTCAGTTGTATTAAACTTTTTGAACATCACTCACTTTGTAAGCATGAAAACGTCTTTTCTTTAACTATGCAAATTGCATCTTATCAACAATGAGGAGTGTTTTCTCAAGGAAAACATCTGTAGCCCTCTCAAGCTACAACTGGACAAATTCTAATTTTATTTTCCAGAAAAATAGACAAAAAAATCGGATATTTATTTTAAAAGCATGAGAGCAAACATTTTATACATCTACATTTGAAAGTCCATAATTCTTCAATGTGTTCAGTTTGTCATAAGTATAAGATCTCGAGTACCAATAAAGTTGTTGTTTGTTCAAATTTAGAAAACTCTTAAAAGCTGTCTATACGGTCATTATAGCTGAAATAAGTGTGTTTATACATGGACTACGGTGAAATGTTAACCAAGAACCTTGAAATAAGATCAGAAAGATATTTCGAGTGGTTCTCTAGAAGTTTTAATTCCATAATTTATTCATTGGTATTGTGTTGACCCAAAAGAGACAGAAAGTTTTTGTAATTACTAAAAATGTTTGTACAATTCTGTTCATATATATTCCATGTCAACAAAAATAAAACTACACTTCTAAAGTATGTGTTTTTCGCAAAACCTACATAAGCAGGGTAATAGTCTGATGCATTCTGCTATATTTGTCAAAATACGTAATAGTTTCATCGGGCAAGTTTGGTTCATTTTTAATGCAATTTTTGCATGCAATGAGGAATAAATCTAAGGTGTAAAGGCACAAGACAAAAGAACACTGCTTTACAAAGACAATTGTTTATATTTTTAGAAAGATTATTTTAAATTATTAAAGATTATTTACATATCTTTAGCTTGGGATATGTAATTTTAGATACAAAGTAAATTGTAAATATCGTCCTAAATTTATTTTAAGAAGACTAATCTGAGATTACTGTTTAATATATGTCCTATCCTCACACCCATATACATTAAAATTGTATGTATTGTCATCAAATAAATAATGAATAAAAAGATTCGTTAATGTATAATTGAAGCTAAGTCATAGTTGTCGATAAAAAAATATAGCATTGTTTAAAAATATATGTAGAAAGGTAGATGTAAATTTAGTAAGACGTCTGAACGATTTAAAAATTTAAAAATTTAATACATTCCCGAAACATTATGTTCATCGTTTAAACCCCTGAGATAAGATACAAATAATATTAAATCATACTTATATGGTTATACTTGGAAATAAGGTATGTTTATGAAAAACACACATATTGTTAATTTTATTGAGCATAAGACTCGATTAAACAGTTTATAAGAATTCGTAACAAGATAAGGATGGTCACGTGACTATATTTACTACTGTACACCCTATAGGATTGTCACGTGACTATATTCTCTACTGTACACCCATAGGATTGTCACGTGACTATATTCTCTACTGTACACACTATAGGATTGTCACGTGACTATATTCACTACTGTACACCCTATAGGAGGGTCACGTGACTATATTCTCTACTGTACACCCTATATTAGGATTGTCAATTGACTATATTCACTACTGTAAACCCTATAGGATGGCCACGTGACTATATTCACTACTGTACACCCTATAGGATGGCCACGTGACTATATTCACTACTGTACACCCTATATTAGGATTGTCAATTGACTATATTCACTACTGTACACCCTATAGGAGGGTCACGTGACTATATTCTCTACTGTACACCCTATATTAGGATT
>JAYRBW010006853.1:0-13599 GCA_036023295.1 Invenusta paracnida
ACTTCTTTTGATCACACCATATAAAATCTGTACCTTTAGTCAGGTTTTCTGCGATCAAGGTAAAAAACCAGACTCTTTTTTTGGAGTCATTTCGACCAAGGTTTTAAACCGAAGTTGTAGTAAAAAAATTCGACTATTGGTTTTTTTTATCACCTCATCCAACATGTAAACAAGTTAAAATATAACACATCTAATGAACATAATTAATAATGTATGTATGTACGTAAATATTTGTCTGTACTGTTTTATATATATACACTATGTGCCAAAAAGAATGAGAAAATTAGTCAATTATGTTTTATAGTATAAATCAAGGTTCTTGCCATTTCTGAACTGACTGGTCCATCTATTGATGTAAGCTTGAGGAATATGTAACTCAGCAAGCTTACTATCAAGGTTGGCTGTAACAATCCAATGGCATAGTTAAAAAATGTTACCAATGGCTGGGCCATGTCTGAATACAATCTAAGCACAACAAGTTCATATTTCTAAATGAGACATTACAAAACAGATTGAGAATTTAAATTTCACTCGAAAAATACAACTAAAGCTTAACAAGCGAGATTTTAAAATGAGTTCTGATTGGTGATGATTAGCACTTCTTCCCATCGATAATATTTGAATACAATTAGAGTCTTACTGGCTAAACAACTTGTAGTCAACCATCTGTGGAATTTGAATGTTCTCATTCTTTTTGGTGCGAATGTGCTGGTTGTGTGGTGTGTACTCTATTACTGAATAGTTTAATAAGTTTTTCTTCAAATACGTGAGAATAAGGGTTATATAAAAAAATAATTACAAACATGTCATATAACCATCTGTGAAGACAAAGCAAGATTGAAGTTGACACATTCTACTAACTAATAGTAATAAATAGCGAGATTATATAAAAGTACAGTCAGGTAACTCTATAAAAGGACAGAAAAAACGATCAATTAGTTTAAAATCTGTTAAAAGCTACACTTTTTCGTTAAACTTGCGCATAAGAAAAGGGTCTTAGTATTTCAAATCGAACTGGACATGTAATAATGATAACATGAACTCATCTATAGACAGATGAAACAAACGTATGTTGCATGAAAGAGGCAAATTATTTTTAGATGAACAGTTATACGTCAGTGAAAATTCTTATATGTTAGTGAAAATTACAAGCGTCAGTTTATGTATTCTGTCTTTGTTCGATTTATAGCTCTGTGGTTATGAATTATTATACTGTTTAGAAAGACAAACATGTTGATTTATTTTGAAAGAAGACAACAATTTGAGTGTTGCTATCACATAAGCCAATGTGATTTACTTTGAAAGAAGACAATTATTTGAGTGTGGCTATCACATAAGCCAATGTGATTTACTTTGAAAGAAGACAACTATTTGAGTGTGGCTATCACATAAGCCAATGTGATTTACTTTGAAAGAAAACAACTATTTGAGTGTAGCTATCACATAAGCCAGTGTGATTTACTTTGAAAGAAGACAACTATTTGAGTGTAGCTATTACATAATCTAGTGTGATTTACTTTGAAAGAAGACAACTATTTAAGTGTAGCTATCACATAAGCCTGTGTGATTTACTTTGAAAGAAGACAACTATTTGAGTGTTGCTATCACATAAGCCAGTGTGATTTACTTTGAAAGAAGACAACTATTTGAGTGTGGTTATCACATAAGCCAGTAAGATTTACTTTGGAAGAAGACAACTATTTGAGTGTAGCTGTAACACAAGCCAGTGTACCTGCGTTGCAGTTTAAACGTTAAGGATTCTACTATTTGTGAATAATATTAGTGTTGCTGTCATATTTTATAGACTGCTCTGTATTACATGTCTCTCCGAATTTGTTAGACGATAGCGGAAGTTTATTTACTTAGTATTGTTTCAAACAAGTTGTCGGTGTCACCAATTAGATGTTGTACCATGCTTGCGGGATCGTTTTACTCTGGACACCTTTGTCACTGCGTTGCTTCTGCTTAGCTACAATCTGAAAATGTGCGAAAATTCGAAATAATTATGCTTGTCAGCTGGAGTGTAAAGTTTTTAAAGGACAATGATATATCAAATGTGACATTGCGTATTTTTCTTAATATACAAAGTGAACCTGAAATTTTGAGCCAATAATTCCGTTTTAAAAATAAAAGATATCTCGCATAACAATATTATAGAATATGAAATTCCTACTCCAAATTTAATTATTGATTACACAGAAAATATTGTAAGTTATGCGAATCCTAATTGAACATTATTTAGAATATTAGTTAAATATAAAATAAATTCTTCAGTTTATTTAATTAAAATTTATCCCCAGGAATCCTTACAATTAAAGCCTAAACAGTCGATAAAAAGCGACGCCTGCAACCAAATATTTGTTAATTTAACAATATGGCCTCAGCTTTTCATTGAGATTTAAAACATTATATTCATAGGTTATATGTATTTACTATAATTCAATTCAAAAATAATATTTAGTGTACTTTTTGACCATTTTGAAGCATTGTTTCATGAAAACATGGACGATTTATGCCCGACAAACATCTCAATTTTAATGACTCCGTATATATAGAATGATCCTACATACTTATATTGCCGTATCTATTCTACTTATATCCCAACAACTTTAGTTTTGTTTTCTACTTTAATCCATACAGTATCGTAACTTTGGAAGAAATTGTATGAAAATCTATATCACACGCTTATACAAGGGAGAATTGTCTACTAGGGGCATTTGGCCATCTTTATCTAGTACCCCCAATCAATGTACACAATGTTTGATTAATACTTACGGAAGCAGTGAGCGTGATCAGCAATATGGCGACAATAACTGAAGCAATGACAATCAGAAGAATTATACTCATGAGTAATTCATTCTTAATGCCGTCCGTCGGTTCACCAGTGGTAACTTTAGGCAGTGATGTAGTGACTTCAGGCACTGATGTGGTTTTACTTGCAGTTGTCGGCTTAATCGGTGTGCATCTAAATGACAAGGCAACAGTATTTCATACATGAAAATAAAACATTAAAACAACAGCAACTTTTGACTTACGTGCAGATATTATCATTTATGGAGGATGTTTTATTGCACTCATACCCTATTGGGCAGTAGGTGTAAAACTCTTCGAAAACTAAAAACAATGAAATGTAAACATGGATGTATAACTTTAAATACTAAATAAAATTAAAAATGATAAGAATCCCAGTTAACCACCCAATGATGTATTACATTAACAAAGTAGCTTCAAATCAATGAAGCAATAAAATAAAAGAGATTATTCTCGTCTGTATTATGCAATCACTCAAGCGTTGTAATAAGTTACACACACACCACGCCTGATCGGAGAAAATGACTTCGTGTTAAGAATATCAATAAAATAACAGCATATTTGTATTTAAGTATTTAAATAGTCTTTAAAACTTTAAAATACTATCGGTTTATAAATATTGTTTTGTCATAAGTGTATAAACCGAAGATCATTTAATGATATTAATATTATTATTATTCTACTACAATATTTCTTGTCTGTTTTAAACGAAATCATCCGATTTTTAAGATTAATTTATTTGAATTCCATTTTATTGAAGTAACCACTTATTTGAGAATGAATAACTTGCATACGTGTCGAATTGCTTTTAACTGATCTACTTTTATTTAATGATTCTGAATCGATCATTAAAATATTTACCAATAACAAAATAGAAATAAATATGCAAATTATGAAACACTATATCTACAGCAAAATTTAAATATTACAAATAATAATAATTTATTTAATGACAATTCATAGAAAATATCAAAGTCAGAGGTACATGAATGAATTATGTAGAAAATAATTCGGTTTTTAATAATATCTTAAAAGTGAACCAGTTTGATTGTGAATGACATTGTGCAGACAGAGTGTTCCGGGTATGGGGAGCGTAGAACCGAAAAGCACCAGCGACGCCACTGTGCTTTGGGATTGGTTGGTGAAGATGGAGTGCCATCTGCGACCTCAAATTAATTGAGCTTGCTGCAGAGGCAGAATGTGTAAGAACGGACTGCAGATATGAAGGTGCCGTTTTATTGTGACATTTGAAGACGAGGCAGCAGATCTTGTAGTCGATCCTTTTACGGATGGGGAGCCAGTGGAGCTCGCGTAACACATCCGTGATATGAGAATGTCTAGGAAGTCGTTTGATCAAGCGAGCGCAACAATTCAACACTCTTTGAAGGCGTTGTAGGAATGATGATGTACAACCAGCGAGAATTGCATTGCAATAGTCGATTCTGGAAAACACAAATGCACTAACCTTTCTTTAAAGGGTGCTGAACTCAAATCTGCTGTATACCAAGCTCAAAAAAGGCCGATAATGCCTTAAAATTGATAAATTCAAGATGGCCGCCATTGAAACCGAAACTACTCAATAACTGAAACACAAAGCTTTTAACAGCTTAGAAATGTATTATCGACTAATTGGAAAGTGGGTATGCTCTAAATACTATATCGACTTAGGCTTTGTATCAGTGTCATCTATTGTCATTGCCTTTAAATATCAAATCCTATTTTGACCTTTTATCGAAATTAATTTCGTAATAACCACATTAAAAGGTTCGTAATATTGAGACGTTTCTTACGAGCGTAGTTTGTATCAATTGTTTATTAGCTAACTTGCTTTGATTTATTTTATCTGGCTTCATATATGTTGCATTATAGATGCGTAAATATAAATTTACACTACATGTTTTGTTGTATGCACTATATTCATGTAACATGTATTATATTAATTATACAAAACCTGGATAGTTATGTTAAATTTGTTGAATTTTTTTAAATATAATGTGAAACTTCTTTTTACAAACGAATCGCTCTAATTTAGCTTAGTGTGATTTTTTCGTGATTTTACTGACAATCTTATTACTTTGTCTATAAATATTTTTAGAATGCTAAAGCTTAGTATTAAATATAAAATTTAAAACACTTTGTTTTATCCCAATAAACTCTGTAAATCGTTTCAATATTATGACACTAAATAGTTTATATATGTTTCACGTGTTCTATTTTTATTATTAATTCAATTTTAAATAACAAGTTTGCTTAAAATTTTCGTGTTATGAGGTAATCTTGACACATTTTGAGGATTCGAACAGTATTTTATACCAGACGAATCTTTATGTGTTACATTTACATAAATCCTTTTTGTTTGAACGAAATCATAGTGCTCTATCACCCATAATATATAAATTACTACTTAAAATCCTATTTTCTTCAGTTGGTGTAATCCTCAGCATAACTGTTCTTCATGTTGTATAATTGGGAGAAAGTACTGCCTACGACACAGAATTTATCTATTGTATTACGTAATCACTGTCATATTATTTGCCTTTTCATGCTTCTAGAGAAATGGAATTTTTCAACATGAAACTGGCTGTTCTTCAAGAAATATTTTGCGGATCGAAAGGTTTCCAAAATCCTCCAAAAGTAAGTGATTCATTTTGGTTAATATGAAGTTAATATCGTCGAACTTGTTCCCATTTTCATTTAAGCTATTACAATTAATAATCGGAAGTAAAATGTTTGATTAGTTGTATATTTAGAATTTATTTAGTTGTGTAAATCTTTTTCATATTTTCAAAATGCATTGAATTATTTATTATTTAAAAATTATTCACTTTACTGTTATATATATAAGTATGATATACAATAGAAAATTATAGAACCTATTCAAATGTTTACATAAAGAGAGTAAATTTTGTTTGAGTTAAATTAAAAATTGATATTAATATATATAAATTGCATATATTAAAAATATGCGTATACTGAGTTTATAATACAATGTCGCTCTCATTACAACTTTGTGTCGTTGTTGAACACAAGTTATCTGCCTTTACAATATAAATCATTTGATAAAGACAGTATCAAAGTATTGATCTAACATGTTGCTTTATCTGTTGACAGAATTTCAAGCAATAACTTTCATCAGTAATTTATACAAAATCCGCTGTTATTTCGGATCATTATTTGGGATATGTCATATATCAATTTAGCTGCTTTTTTAAATTAATTTATATATATTAAATATTATCTTTCTCTACAAAACTTGTATATTTACGAATAAGATTTTGACATGGCATAAAATTGATAAATACATCTTTTTAATTATTTATTTAACATTTAATGTTCTATCGAATCTTTATATCAATGAATAGTAGCTTGTTTCATTAAAATATATTATATAACAAAAGAATACGTGTTAGAGAGTTTTATAAATTATTGCTAAAAATGTATAAAGATTACTTTCTCTTCTATATTTAACTAATTTCACGTTTCAGTTTTGCTATCTTTTAAATCTTTTAAAATTGTATGCTCTTTTTTTGCTCAATATTACTGGCTTTTCTAAACACAATCAAAGTTATTAATTTTTCTAATATTTTATACACTTCAGTAATCATTTTAAAAAAGAACAATTGTTCATCACAACGCGCATTCTTGTATTTTCATAAGTCTGAAGATATTTTTCATCAACTTATCTTCGCATTCATGAAACAGTTTTTGAAATGTAATCTTACTAAAAAATTTACGAGCCTTATTTAACAAATAATATATTGATTTTTCTTTCAAAGTTAAAGGATAGTTATAAATAATGCTATTATTTTGTAAATGATCGTTTTTAATCAATTGAGTTGAAATATTTAAACAGGGGATACATATTTCTCAAAATCTAAGAATATTGAACTCTAAATTATCTTGCTCTTGCTGTAATACTTAGAACTTTTCTATTCTTGACACTGCCAATGATTCTCTTGACCTTTCTATAAAATAATCATTGTACATTATAATATAACCAACCCATTTTGTTAATAACTCTCTTACGCATAAGGACAGTAATATTTTCTCAATCTTTTCTCATCTTCGTGTCCTCAGTTTTGTCTTGGCCTTTGTTGGTATTATTACAAAAATGTAATATATTTATCGAATAGTTTTTTTCACTGAAGATCATTTTAAGATACTTAAATTAATTCTTTTGCGACGATTTTTCATTCTTTACTTTATTCATAAATTTATTAAAATGCACCTACCTACGTGTTTATTATAATACAGCGTGCAGTTAGCTACTTTCAGCAAAGTAATTCAGAATGGTAACTTCCATAAGGGTGGAATGTGAAAACCGTCTTATTTTAAGGAGCTCCTTGAAATTCGAATTAAAATAATTTTCTTGAAATAAATAGAAACACGTAAAATTCTTTAATCCTATACATACGGGGGGAGGGGGAGGGTGGGGGCGATTCGTCCACCCTCTTCTTTTTTCACTGGCATTTGTTATTGAACAATTTGAGTATAGTAAGTTTTCGTGACTTTAATGTTTTGCTACTTTTAGCGCTATATTCACTGCTGTACACCCTCTAGGATGGTCACGTGACTATATTCACTACTGTACACCCTCTAGGATGGTCACGTGACTATATTCACTACTGTACACCCTCTAGGATGGTCACGTAACTATATTCACTACTGTACACACTATAGACCAGGATGGTCACGTGACCTTGGGTAAAAAATCCCATTTATGTAAAAAAACTTCAAATTTTAAAAATCAGTGAAATTGTTTTATATTACGGATACTTAATAAAAGTAAATTGTCGTTTAGATAATATACTGTAACATTTGTGAAATATTGCTATCCTTTTTTGTAAACAAAAATATTGTTCTATAAAAAATCGGATTGATTCAAAACGTTTTATATATATTTTTGGTTTTTTCTTATTTTTTATAAATAAATATATATTTACATATCTTTCAATGGAATCTGTTACAAAACATTATCGTTAATCTCTATGCCAAGTTTCAAAACCCTACTTTGCCAGGAAGTTTGAAAACTATGGCGGGGGGGGGGAGTGCATTCCGCCCGGATATGGATGCGTCAAATAGCCCGGTTAAAATAGAGCTATATTTTCTACTAAAAGTGTTATTATTAAATGCAGTGTACCACTGAATATATACTAATATATTATATCTAAATTTGTGGCAATTGTAGATGTTTATAAACATAAACTACATTTGTATTAATATTTTTTTCCAAATATGATACAGACATTCTTTAGTGTACAGGTGTCAGTAGAAACAGATGATAAATTCCCCGAGGCTCTATGTCCCAACTAACTCCTGCATAAGAGAACAATCTTTATCTATCCACACCACAAGCTTACACTGAAATCCAATCAGTGGTAATTGAGGTTTTAATTAATTCATTTAAGGCACCTGTCTTATGTTAAGAGGCAAGCTGTGAAACTAACAGATTTCCAATAAAGGAAAAGATATCTCCTATAATTCTACAATTCTCCATTTAAAAAAATAATAGAAATTAAAAAAAAACAATTCCATAATAATTTTTAAAATAACTGTCTGAAATAATAGAATTTTAAAATAAAAATGATTATTGACACCAGCTGTAGGTAGTATATAATGACCAACAGAGAAAACTACGGCTTAATATCAACATTAAAGTAATGAATTGAAAAGATAATAATTATATAGAAAGATGTTGAGTCTTTTTAAAATATAAAAAGGTTCTCATGGAATTATGTAACAGATTAATCGGATCGATTAATTTCATAAGACTGATAAATAAGCGTGATATTATTAAATATAAGTAAAGGTCACATGTGAAATGAAATATAAAAAGGTATAACTTATAAAAATTATAAAAAACGATTGGCCGTCGATTTTTGATATATTGTTTTTAAATTATTAACTTCTCTGACTTTCAATTACTTCACTATGCCCTTGTTGTTTTTAAAATAATAAACGATTATCTTTTTTATTCGGTGTGATAGCTGAAGTTGGATAAATTATCTCTTTATAGTTGTTTTGGTTAGGTAATAATTAAAGTCGAGTAATACATTTAAAAATAGTTTATCGAATTCTAAGATGACGACTATTTTTAAATTTGAAATTGATTACCTACTTCTTGAGTTATGACGGAAAGAGTGTTATAAATATTCTTTTCCAGTATAAACACATTATCTCCATTGCTCCTTAATAACGAAGGTATTATTACAATGCGAAACAGACAGTTCTGCATAAAGAAAACATTTAAAATCCATGGTTAATATTTACCACTTTATATTCCTGATTTTACCTTGAATGGAAGGGACAACTGAATGCTACATTTATCGCGTTTCGCAGGAACAGATCAGTGGTATCGAGTGATGCTGGGACTGATCAGTGGTATCGAGTGATGCAGGGACAGATCAGTGGTATCGAGTGATGCAGGGACAGATCAGTGATATCGAGTGATGCAGGGACAGATCAGTGGTATCGAGTGATGCAGGGACTGATCAGTGGTATCGAGTGATGCTGGGACTGATCAGTGGTATCGAGGGATGCAGAGACTGATCAGTGGTATCGAGTGATGCTGGCACAGATCAGTGGTATCGAGTGATGCTGTGACAGATCAGTGGTATCGAGTGATGCTGGGACAGATCAGTGGTATCGAGTGATGCAGGGACAGATCAGTGGTATCGAGTGATGCAGGGACAGATCAGTGGTATCAAGTGATGCAGGGACAGATCAGTGGTATCGAGTGATGCAGGGACTGATCAGTGGTATCGAGTGATGCAGGGACTGATCAGTGGTATTGAGTGATTCAGGGACTGATCAGTTGTACCGAGTAATGCGGAGGTCAAACACTTCCACCAGCTCTGCAATCCAATTAATGCAAGTTTCTCACAAACTCTTCAATCTTTCGAACCCGGCTGGCAATGGCTAACGCTGCAAAGTACGGTGGTAAACACTGTCAGCTGGAGTAGATATAATAAGCGTCTCTGGGCATATACTTGATCCGTCATGTGGATCTATTTGAAGAGAGAAAGTGTACTTTGCATTCATCGCAACCATCGACCACTAGAGCCAATACACGGTTTGTGTGATCTAAAACACTAGCAAAACAGTGAATAGGCCGAACAGGATGATTCCCTTAAAGCAGATTCCCTTTGGTAGATATTAATGACATCATTCTGGTATAGGTCTCAGTAGAGGGGATATTGTTTGAGTGACAATTTCGTCTATCTGATCAGCTAAATAATCGAATATTCCTCCACATTGTCTTTACGAATTTTAATTTTGATGTTGAACTGCAGTATCCTGAAAATGATTTTTTGTAAACGAAAATTATCTCCACAAACTTTATATGTACATGATAAATTTAACATTGGATTAGCCCTATACCAATTCAAACTTTACTTCACCACCCATCCAATATGCCTGACGATGTAAAAAAAAAGAATATTCATACAATACTTAGTATATACATAATTTACCAGATTCCCAGAAAGTATCTACATATATTACAGGAAATGCATACAAAAAGCAAGACAAAGCTTTGGATGCTGCAAGCATATTTTGGAATAGTCTAAATAAAAACCTAAAAACAGAGGAAAGTTGAAAAAAGAACATGGCCAATTTGATGAAAGAATACATATTAATATATTTCGAAACAAAAATTACATAATATAAAATAAGAAGGTTAATTTGGTTCCACAGTATTAAAAATAACATACTTTAAGAAATCAAATCACCAACAAAGGTCGCATGTATTTAAAACAATGATCCCCTTAAGGCTTGAGCCATTACAAAATTACATTCTTATACAATTCTCTCATGAGCACCTTCAGTATGCACATTGAGCATCATCCTCCATGTCAAATAGAAAACAAAACTATCAGAACATGTTGTTGAGCATCATCCTCCATGTCAAATAGAAAACATAACTATCATAACATGTTGTTATGTGAATTATTGTTTTTGTTTACCCTTCTGGCTAAGTTGTACAAGAAATTATGTTTTCTAATTAAACATAACTATCACCCTAACACATGATGATCTAAGAATATGTATGTGTAATTCTATATATATTCAACACATGCAGTTTTTCTGTTTCCATGTTACAAACACTTTTACAAACATCTTACAAATAGTTCAGTATTTAATATGCTAATGTATTTCATTCTAAACGTGCTTTATATTTTACATTTTTGTTTGTTGACCTCAAATATATTATTATTATTATTATTATTATTATTATTATTATTATTATTATTATTATTATTATTTGAGTAATTGTTACAATTTAGATTACGTTTTGTGTAGTCGAATGTGAAAGTTCATATAAAAGTGACTGACGACAGTGCTTTGTTTATATCTATTTCAACCGTATTCATCATATTTTAGAAAAACCGTGGTATTTTAAGTTATTACTGATTTTATATTATATGTAGAGGCTATTTATTTAATTTATGATATATAAATAACTCTGTTGATTTTAAATAAGTAACAATAACAATAACAATAATTATTTAATCTTCTGATTTAACATTGAATTCCTTCGAAATAAAATGAATAAACAGTACAAAGTGGATGAACATCAAATAAAATAATTACTGCACAAAACACGCATACTAATCCAATTATTTTCATGATAAAAAGTTCAAAGATTATTTCTGACAAATATAATTCAATTTATTTATAAAAATATCAACGTAATATGCCATGAAAACAATATATTATGTCATAAAAAGTACTAATCTAACTCGTACAAGTATTATATAAAAATCAAGAACAGTCGGTGTAGCAGAGTGGGTGTAGCCAAAGCAGGACACTGCATTGGTCCAATACAATATGAGCAATAATTAAACACAGAACACAGCATCCCTCGGGGAAACGGCACACTTCTTTTACCATTATATGTATAGTAATAATTATGTTACTAATATACAATTATTGACAACGACTGATTTTGACACAGTTCAGTAAAGTAAGATCTCAAATGAAGTAATTATTGTGGCCTATGGTAGTCCGGTTTGTGCAAGATTATAGTGCGTGATCGGAGTTCATATGTTGAACTAGAAGTCGACGGTGGTACATCGGCGTGATGGTACCGGCATCCTCTTCGGCGCTGTCGTAGTCCTCTTCTATATTGTGTTGTTGATCGCCGTTGTAGGGAAGCATGTGTAGCTCATTGTAGACCCTGGATCCGTGGTCTGTTTCAAGTAAGCGGGATCCATGGCCGGCTGGTCTAATTGAGCTTTAGCTTTCTTGTTGAATTTTGGTTCTTTCCTCCTCGAATTAGTACATAATCGTCTAATGTTATATCGAATGAGTTTCGCATGTCGTCTGTTGTTTAAGCGCTGAAAATATGTAATCGCCGAAAGAGGGTGTCACCCTTGGAAGCGGCGGGCGTTGACCTTGTGTCAAACAAGACGCGGCCGATATCACACTGTAAATCAATATGTTTTTATGCCACACGCGGGGCAACTTTGTATTTCAATGTTGAGTGGAATCGCTCAATCAATCCATTCGATTTCGGAAAGTAAACAGAAGATATGTTGTGTTGTACGATCAGGCATGTAAAAATTGTTCAAATTCGTTAGAAATAAAAGGGGTATCGTTATCAGTAATCGGAATAACGGAATACAACACTAACAAAAAGTACAAATAGTAAATTATGTAGATACGAGTCTATGCGCATTAAAAATTTGTTTTTGATTCTATTTTTTTAAATGCAAAAATAAACCCAATTATAATATGGAATACATCCCCAATATCAGGAAATAATTTTTTTTTTCGATTTTTCAGACGCAAATTTTCTACTTGCTATTATATATGTACATGCGTACATGTAGATTACAATATCGTATTCCTAATATTAATGCACTTTGAAGTTATAGAAATAGATGTATATAGAAATATAGGGACGTCAAAATATTGGAATACATTTTCGAAAATAAATATATTTTACCGCAGGAAGTGCTTTTTACCTTCTTATTCTATTTTATTTAATCCAATGCTGCCAAGTCAAGCCCAATGTTTTATTAAAAAGATATAGTTTATGTAGTAAAGTTTTCTCATTTAAACTTTAATAAGCAAAATTTCAACCCGATCTGTTATGTTTTAAAAATTTTGATTAGATTCCTAATTTCACCAAGATTTAAGAAAACTGCCTCCATTAGAGCATTAGAGTAAAATCGAAATCTGATTCAATATCTTTAGTCAACGTAAAATTGTGCATGCACTAGAACTGCTCATTTTGATAAACATATCTTAAGCAGAAATTAAAAATGGATGGATAGTATACGTCGGACTCACAATGTAAAATAAAACAAAATAATCTTCTGTGACGCATGGAATGACTGTACTCCTGGGATGTATTTATTTACTCCATCCTTCCTTTATCAGTTATCTTTAGTCTTTAATTAATTATCGCCTACGCTATCTCCTTTGCCGCTTGTACTGTTATCAGTTTCGTTCTGTTTCCTTGAGATAGGCGGTTGTTGACATATATTGAAATCAATTTTATGCCACTGTACGTCGAAGAAGATTCTATTAATTTATGTTATATCTTAAGCAGGCTGAATGTCAAACATATCAGGTAAAATATTGAAGTATTGAACTAATGAATGAGATTTTGTCAAAATCTATTTATATATAGAATCATCTGTTATTTTATTCTTAGCTAATTCTATTACTAGCTAACGACCTATTGCCATAGGTCTAGATACAGATATTAAGTTAGATATACAGTTATACAATATTAAACAGTTTACTACTCTCAGATACTACTTACTACTATAAAATTAT
>JAYRBW010006864.1:0-13598 GCA_036023295.1 Invenusta paracnida
TACCAGGAACAAATATATAAATAATCATTACAGACTGTACAAACATTTTTAAACCAGTCTAATGATTGATTCAATACGACAGCGCAAACAGTATACTACAACCAGGAGTATGTTGCGAGACTCGAACCACCGACCTCAACAGTATAAGAATGCTTACAGACAACTACAATTTTGAGGAGAGCGTAGCTGAGTGGGTAACGCGCCGGCCTACAAACCCGGCTGGTGGTTCGAGTCTCGCCATGTACTCCTGGTTGTAGTATACTGTTTGCGCTGTCCTATTGAATCAATCATTAGACTGGTTTAAAAATGTTTGTACAGTCTGTAATGATTATTTATATATTTGTTCTTGGTATGGTAGCGGTGGTTAGACACGATAAAATCTGAACAAGTCTATCGTATTTAGATTTTAATAGTTTATAGACATGTAATTTTAACTGTATATAATTTAGATATATTTTATTAAATTTCAATATGTTGTCTATATGTATAAAGCACCATACTACATCCTAACAAAAAGTAAAACATTCTATATAATAAGGTATTCTGCTGTTAAACATTATAATAGTCGCTGTTAGTTGCTATAAGAAAAAAATATAACGATTCAGTAACTAACACAACACAGTAATTAAGAGTTCAGTTACCCTGACAAGTTTATATTGGAGAATCTCTTATGAAGAGCGTGCATCACTCGACAACTTCTTAAATTAGAGGGTTGATATAAATTTTGTAAATAATAATAAAACGCATAATGCAGAATATTTTTATTTGTACGCCAATTTTATATTGTAGTCACTAGTAATACATAAAATATCAATTTATTTCAAAAGGTTATAATTTTAGATTATTATATATTATATTTTAATTACCTTTGCAGTACTTGCTGTGATATTTGTTTGCCATATTCAAATATTTATACATACGATTGTGTGCACCGCCCCATCTTCTCTCATACAGATCTTAGCTGAGTAAACATAAAGGCCTCCTCCATTTACCGATTAAACGTCCTTGCTCTGACCAGGCCAAGAATGAACTTTTCATCTATCGATGACGGCAACGCGACCACAAATGGCAGCTTCAACTCCACTTTTTCGCCAATCAAGCCGAGGAAATATGCAGTCTATCCCGTTGACGACAAACTTCCTCAGGCAGTGCTGACGGTGATTGTCCTTGGTGGTGCCATCGGATTCGGTTACCTAATTGCTCGTCTTGCCAACTGGTGTTATTCTCGGCTGGCAGTGAGTGCCGACGATCCAGAGCACATTAGAGCTCTCTCAAAGTGGCGCCGACTGGTTCCCGTCTCTCTACTCATGTTCGCGAGCAAGAAGAAAACTCAAAAGGAGGTGGGAGAGGCGGAACAAAGTACTTTGCCACCGAGTCAGGTGGACCCACCGGCGCCGCCCTATTCTCCTGAGCTGGTTGACTGTGACGTCGTAACGGAAGAAAACAATATTAACAACAAACCGAAGATTGTCATGGCAATGACGGTGACAACAAAAGTACCATCTAATGGAAGCATTGCTCAAACTGAAAGTACCGTCGCGACTCTATCAGAAACTCAAGCTCAGAATGAAACAGAAACTAAAAGTGATATGGATGGTAATTTAGATAAACAGAAAAAAATGCCGTCGGCAGCATCCTTAATTTCACGACGTATTGTGGAGTTGGTAGAGAGCGATATCCCGAGTTCACATCCCAGTGGCACAACTGATCTACTCACCCGCCGTGACTCTAAAGTCAGCTCTGAACTTGGTGAATTCATCGTTCCCGACATGAACCCTTCTGCTACGCAAACAAACACACCTTCTCAGCCAGAGTTCACCCCGCAATTATCCTCACATCCACCTGTGACTGACGGTGACCCTAGCAATAAAGAGATGGAAAGCTCGCCTTCACTGCCTTCTGACCCCTCCAATGATGGTAGCTCCTCGCAGCGTGGATCCCGAAACGTCCAAGCTAGACCGCTCACAGGACGAAGCAGAAATCTCAACATGAATGTCTCTGAGGGGGCCCGTCCTCCAACTGCATCGAAGAACAGGAAATCGCTACTTCCTCAAGTATAGCTGGCAGGAACAGTGTTCTGTGTGTTATCTCCGCTCATACTCATATTTACAATAAATTGTGTCTACATGTTGTGATTGATGTGTGTTGTATTTGGATTAAGCTTAATACTGAAAAGTCTGATATCTTATTCTGTTGATAACTAGATATTTTTGTTACAAAATTAACATACTATAAGTTTTGTAAAAAGTTTCATACGAGTATTCCTCATTATCTAACTATATTGTTGCACGTATTTTCAAGAATTACGAATAAGAATCTCCAGAATTTTAAATCCAAAGATTATACAAGAATATCTGTAGAAAAAAAATTCCTCTATAATATTTGGTTAAATCTATATAAATTTCTATATATACACTTAAATGGTTATTTCACTTTCGAAAATTTACCGAAACACTTTAATATCTGTTTTCCTTGATCTTAATATTTTTCAACACATATATAGTAGATATATACGAGGGGGGGTAATAAGTTCGTAGAATCACCCAGAATTAATTGTGCTAGATCAACGATTAGTATTTTTAGTAATAAAGTAATTAGTAGTAAAAAAGTGATTATACATTTAGATGATTAGAATGAAAAGTTATAAATTGTCATATATCATGTTGAAAGAATTTAATCATTTAAACTATTTTATTATTGTTTATATATATGTATATATTATCTACATTTACATTTACATATATATATATATACGAGGAGAGGTCAATAAGTTCGTAGAATATATTCGAAAGCATAAACATACCTAAAATATCGATGCATATTTATAAACTATAGAAACATCTAAGATATTACTGAAAATTTCAAATCGATATTTCTATGGATCGCTTTATAATTTGAATTTCAAAGTCGTATCATAGAATTTGTATGTCATTATTTTCATTATTTCATCAGCTTTTGAAAATGAACTTAGAAAATAATGAGTATCGTGCTATGATGTTTTATGATTACAAGATCGGTTTAAAACCACAGGAATCACATAACCGATTAACAGCTGCTTTTAACAACAATGCTCCTGCTATTCAAACTGTCTACAAATGGTTCAAAGAATTCAGATGTGGAAGAAGTTCTCTGGATGACGGCGACAGGTCAGGCAGACCACAGACAGCTATCACGAAGACGCCTTGGCTGCATTAATCAAGGAAGATTGACGGATTAGCTTGGAAAGACTCTCTGATCTTGTTGGAATATCCAATGGAAGTGTTTATGAAATTATCCACAATCGGCTCAAACTCAGCAAGATGGGTTCCTCACAAACTCAATGACGAACAAAAAATGAATCGAGTTGACTGGTGCCAAGCTACAATCTGTAGGTATCGAAATGGCAATCCTAGATTTACTGGCTATATAGTCACGGGAGACGAATCATGGATTTACCGCTATGATCCGGAAAGCAAACAGCAGTCAATGCAATGGAAATCTTCCGGTCAACCACCTCCATAGAAGTTTGTCCGCGGTCGTAGCCAAGCCAAGAAGATGGTGGCCAGATTTGTGTCTGTTCATGGCCATATCTCAACTGTCCCTCTCAACAACAATGCAACAGTCACATCCCATTGGTATACCCCAATGAAAGGGGTAAGACTACCTATAATTCTCCACCATGACAGCGCCCCTGCCCACAGAGCTTAAAACACCACTTTCTGGCTTGCAGACCACGATGTTCAGTTGCTGCAGCACCCGCTCTACAGTCCCGATCTGGCTCCTTGCGACTTTTTTGTTTTCCCTAAAGTGAAGAAGGTTCTCAGAGGTCAGATTTTCAACAACGAGAATGAAGCAGTTCAAGCTTTCATCAAAGAAGTTGATTCAATCTCCATTGAAGAATGGCAGATCTGCTTCAAAAAAATGGTTTGAACGCATGTACAAGTGCATTGCGTGTAATGGGGATTATATTGAAAAAAATTAGTCATGTCATTTCTTAATGTACACATTGATGTTATTTTTTGTACATAATCATGTCAATTTTTGTTGAAATAAATATGTTTTTCCAGTTAATATTTTGTCATAACCGACTTAAAAATTTAAAATAACCATAAATCGGAATTCTTCAAGATATAACCTTGACTTTTTCAGGAATACCTTAGATCTTTTCATTGTTTAAAAAAATATAGTAATTAATCGTTGATCTAGCACAATTAATTCTGGGTGATTCTACGAACTTATTGACCCCATCGTATTAATCAATTAATTAAGTAATTCGAGTATTTGTCATTCGAAAAATATTCATATTGTAGGATATTTGCACTACCGTGACTTAAAATTATCATTATTTTGTTTATATTTTAGCTTTTCATAAAAAAATTGTTGACATCATAAACATCTTTTTTTAAATAGTTCTTTTCATTTATAATAAAAAACAATGCAATTGTAAAATAACATTAAACATTTCAGGATTTAAGTTTAACTCTAAGCTTATAATGAGATACCAGAAGGAAAATATGTATTCTTAAGCGAAAGTTTATCGTACAATAAAAATATAACTTCGTAACACATAACATATATTGATCTAAACGTTTTCATATTAGCATACATCGTCAGATAGTAGAATAAAATAAAATATAGTCTTAAAATCGGTGGATAAAACATCTAAGTACAATTCAGATATAAAACACCAATCAGTAATATATTAGTAATCTTTAAAATCTACTTGCGTAAAGCTCGATATACATATTTAGTGTGTATATATAGTAGAGAAAATGAATTAGTTACGGAGACATACACAATCCTACATACCGATATTAACACGACAAAGATAGTATGGCAATTAAATACAATAAAATACACGGAAAAATAAAAAAATGAATATTTACAGTGAATGCACTAGTATACAATACTAAAAAATACTATTAATTATACTAAAAGTAAGCCACACAACCGCTACACTAACACTACCATATGGTTGGACCCGAGCACAGATAATGAATTGAAGAAAATAAAAAGTATTATTACTGAAAAAGATGTCGAGGTGGGCACTGTGGTACGAACAGAGAAGCTAGGAATCGTGTGCAACAACAAAGTCAAAATCAACAAAATGCTCTAATCCAACGTTGTGTCCAACATTACTTATCAGATCTGTCAAGGTTACTTCGTCGGATACACATGTCGACACTTGCAACAACGGTGGAAGGAACATGAGAGAGGATCTACGCCAGTAGTGACACTACAGTGCATTAATTAAATAAAAGAAAATAAATAACTTTACAAAGGAGTGCAACAGTTTGAGACAAAAATCGCAGAGGCCATCCCAATAAAGAAGAAAAAGCCCACAATGAATGAAAAAGAAGAATGGACGTATAATCCGTCACTCAGACTATAACTATGACCTTGATTCGGACGCTTTTCCTGATACGCTAGATCTGGGTGACGGTTGGTGTGAGTAAAAATGTATATTTTTTATATAATTTTGTACTCTTATTTACAAATTTTTCTTTTTTTTTTCTTTTTAAAATTTGTCATTTTGAAGTATTTTTCATCTTATTAGTGTATTTCCTGTGAATGTTCATTTTTAAGTACCATATTTTTTATTATTCCAGTGTACTTTTATTGTATTTAATTGCTATGTATACCTACCTTTATCTTGTATTATGTAATCTGCCAGTCTATCTTTGTCGTGTTAATACTGGTATGTAGTCTTCTCTATGTCTCCAAGATATATACTAAATTTATGTTCTCTTCATATACACGAGCTTTACGCAAGTAGATTTTAACTTGTAATAAATTATTGATTTGTGCTTTATATCTGAATTGTATTTAGATGGTTTATCCACCTATTTTAAGACCTATATTTTATTTTATTCTGCTCTCTCCCGATGTATGTCAATGCAAGAACCTTTAGATAAATATATTCTTATTTTACTTTGTAACAACACATGTTATATAATAAAGCAAATAAAAGTATGTATAAAATTTAATTTGTAAAAATTTATTGTGCAATAAACCTAAAAATTTACAATAAAAGGGGAAGTAAATAATTTTTTTTCACAATTGTATTTTGTATTTTACACCAGAAGTTATATATTTATTCCTTCAAAAAGTCACAAATTTTATTTAATCTCAAAAATTATTTATAAGCTTTGTAATTATTTGAATGAAGGAAAATTGTTTACTAATAATACGTATCAATTTATTCACGAAAAAGGAGGAAAAACGTAATTAAATTTGCATAATTAATTAGTAACAACTGTACGAGTACAATAACATTCTGAAAATAACCCAATTTACAAATGGACAAGGAAAATGTATTGAACAGATTAAAAGAATATTTTAGTTTGATGACATAGTTTATCATAATATTATGAAAGATGTAGAGCTTAAAAATACAAAGAAATACAAAAAAAAAACATTTAAAAATTAAAAATTAACGAGTAACAAAAAGACATAACAAAAGTTAACGACAGCGACCGCATTTCTTCTACAACTGTATAAACATTGCAAATAGGTTTTTGATTTTGATACAAATATTCTATCCCTTTTTTTATTCTGTAGAAAAATATAGCATGTATATTTGTAAATTGAATTATACGTCCAATTTAAATTTATTTTACAACACAGGATGCATTTCTTGCCTGAATAGTTTTAATTAAAAAAACGGAACTTAATTTATAAGAAATTTGACATTTTCTAAATTTTAATTGTAACTTTTGTAATTTCTGAAATAAAATTTATTTTTTTAAACGTTTGGCACTTTCTTAATTTAGGTCATTTTCGTAAATATAAGATATTTTAATACTTTGTTCTTTCAAATGTTTATTAGCTATTGTTTACGTTGTTATAGAAACTGTTTGTAACGAAATTTTAAATTTAGAAAAATATTAATAATAAATATAGATATGATTTTCAATTTCAATTTGATAATCAGATTGTTTCTATAGTTCAAGCAAGTAATGAGGTAATTTTGACATAATGTGAGTAAACATTTAAATAGGAGTGTTGTCTGATATACAAATAATCATATATATGTATATACAATTTGGATGAAATACAGTTAAACAAAATTATCAAAAGTAAATATTTTAATGTAACTATCAAAAATTAAGTTTTATAATACAAAAATATTTGATCTTCTTTAATGAATAAAACAAAAAATATTAAAAGATAGCATTTAAAAAATATTTTATACAGTTACACTTATTATCTATATATACTACTTAAATATACTCAAATCTGTTAGATACTATGAATAAATTGCAAAGAATCACAAGGTATCGTTCAATATCATAATTTTAAACAATGAACATATTTTATATGCTTGATTCATCAACATTAACTTTGATATTAGAAATATATTGTTGAAGAAAAATAACTAAAAGGACTTCTACTATTTTTGCATCAATCTGATTGCCAATCAATTATTAAATATATTTACTACATCAATTTTCATGCATACAAATTACATATTGCAATTTTCAGTTATTTTCAACAATATACATAAAATACATGTACAAGAAAATGTATCATATAAAACACAATTTTAATTTTAAATTCAAATATATGTACATGATACATATTCATTGCGAAATACATGAGTCTCATGGTTATTTAAAAACAATGATACAAAACTTTCAACATATTTTTTAAACTGCGGTATTCACGATCTAAAGATAGAACAACGTTAATTAAATTAAATTATGTGATTATTCATTCTTTCGCGAACAAAAGGGAATTCCAAGAAATAACGAAGTAGCCTTTTGTATTTACAAATAAGACCTTAGTTTGATGCTTACTTAAAATTATTTGATATTCTGAAATATTTCTTCTAATACTTCAATACTTCTAAAATTGACTTCTTCTTATTACTTCGTAAAAGCGGTAGTTGTTACCTGATCCATTTCAATGCTTGTGTGCAACTGGGATTTGCGCAATGTAAACATTGATTTTGTTAGCTGCACTATGCAACTTAATATATTAAACATGTATTATAAGGACTGCACAAAATTATAAAACTACGTGAATATTGTTTTATTTCTATCGGAAATTGAAATAATTTGATTTTTTTTAGATTTAAAAAGACAAAGATGATCGTTTACCTACATAAGGAGAGACAGCTGCACAGGTTTGGTTTCGATTTTATTAGGAGGTTAATACGGAAGGAGTAAGTAAATTTGAAGTTACTGTTTAAGTGAATTAAGTTATTAGGTTAAGGTATACAGTTAGTAAGAGTAATTTAAATCAATTATGTAATGTTAAGTTAGAAAGTTATTAATTTTGTAATTGACACCACAACGAATAATATATTCTCGTGTTTGCTTGGAAATCACTTTAAGCGATTGCTTCGAAACTAGACTCGACCGATAAATCCTAAAAAGATTGAAACTGATACCGCACTAGCTCTCTTTTTTGGAAGCAAAGATAGCAGCATTCTTAATATATTCATAATTAATACAGACCTACAATTTTTTCTCAATAGTGGTAATATTAATAAAAATTTAATATATAGAGTTGAACTCTTTCAATTATAAGTAAGAAATGCGGTTCCTTATATATATACACACACACCCATATATACATCATTTTGAACCTCAAATGTTTATTTGCGGATTATATTTTTTGTCGAAGTCGCGACATACCCAAATGTCCTTTGTGTAGTAACATATGGAAATACAATACCAGGGATAGTTTTTTCGATACTCAGTCAGACAATAATCCTCTGTATGGGAAGCTGTACAACTATCAAACAAACGTTTGCAATGGATCACTCGCTCATTGAATATGTTATCCTTGAGTTCCTTGTATTGCCCGCTATGTACAGAAGCAATGACTACAAGCATTACCATTACAAAGAAGACCTGCATCTGAAGATACAAAAGGTAAATAGTCATTATTATTTACAGAAAAAGAGGAAGAAGATAGCAGAAAATTGAAATGTTCCATATTTCTTTTTTTTCCGTATAAAGACTTTAAATTTAAGTATATTTAACTCACTATCCATACCGGGTGTGAGGCAGTATGGGGCTTTAAGGCCCTTTCTATCATTTTGCTGAGATTTTTAAATGAAAAAATGGAACACCACTGCGTAAGCTTCTTTTTCCAAAAAATAAAGTTTTCAAACTTTTATTCTTATTTTATCTATTATGCACCATTATTATGGTGGTTACGTGATCACACTCTAAAAATGCAAATGCACTCTTTTGTAACAAAATGAGAAAAACATACCTTTTACATAAAAAAGGCATGACCTTCTCAAATTTAACGAAACTTTAATTTGGTTACTGATTAATTTCACGTAGAAATTTACAAAGTATAATATAATTGGTTTGTTCGAAATTTAATTATTTAAATAATGATAAGTATGCATATTTTTAAGCATTAAACAATTTTACACAATGTTTTCAATAAAATATTTAAAAAACTATGTTCAACTGCATGCGAAGTTTAAAATCTCTTCTTTATTAGGAAGTTTTGAAGCTATAAGATTGCCTAAATTAAGCTTCTTCCCATCGGATATGGAGATGCAAAAAAAACATTTTTAATGATTTCGTGAATGAAAATGGGTAAATATTGACAGGATTTATTATATATCAACGCGTGATTCATAAAAAATAATAAAATATCTGTAGATATCGCAACACAATATACAATTTTTACGGCTAACAAATTAGTAATGCAAGATAGTGAAATTGTGGGCATCCACCAATATAAGCCACATTGGCAAAACTCCGGAACGGGAAAACTAAAAAAAACATGCTCAAAACAATTTTATACACGCGTTCATAGATATAATTTCTGCTGCTTGAATTTTAGCTGTTGAAAATTTACTTGTTATACCAGAATAACGAGAAAACTTAACTGCTTAATTATAGTTAACGTAAATATGCTCTTATGAGGTATTTACTTGATTTTTTGTGTATATGCGAACAGATATATAAAAAAAATCATAAAATGCTAAGTATGCAATTGATTATACGACAGACAATAGACCTACCTATATGCAGGACTTTTCAGCGCCTCCAAATAACAAGTGATTTAATGAGTAGAATCCGCCCCCTTTGGCTTTATTATATTATATATAAAATAAAAACAACATATTTCGCGAACAGCATTTTCAGGATTTGGATTAAGAAATTAATATACATAATGCAAGTTACATTTGTAAATTGATGATTATTTAATTATAAAATTATTTTGGGTCAACAAAAATATTTACAGGTTACGTTTAAAACAGAAATATATTGAACTGAAAATAGAAGAATATTCTAAGGAAGTATCAAATTATTATCAAATAATACGTATTTTATTTATTGTATTCCAACAGTGTCACACAAAAATTAATTGACAATAATATGAGACTGTCACCTAACCGTCAACCCAACGATAATGACATTATATATGTTATATTTTATGAATACAATTTTACTTTTAGAAGGAAGTAAAGTGAGTTTCAATATGATCGATTTTTTGTTTTGAAATTACACCAGAAATGTCAGAAGGAAAGTTGGGAGGAGGACGATGAGCTTGAAGGTCCAGTACTTTCAGTAACTGCTAGATCCTGTAAACTTATATATATGGAAGCTAAATATTGCATGAGCACAATATGTAGCTTTAATTTTCTGAAAATCAGAAAAAACATACGAAAATCTCAAATCAATAGCCTTGTTCTTGTGGCCTCTTAATGAATTGTGTTGTGTATGTTTTAGTATTATATATTCCTTATCCTGCACCTTCTGCAGTGTCACGTGACAGACGCCTGTTGTATTGTACTATTATATTATCTCGGCCATTTTATCAACAATATAGGGATGTTCACATTATTTTGGGATATTTTTGTAATTAATAATATAAAAAAAGATAGTAATATACAACTGTGAAATCCTCCATAAAAGAGTATAAGTATTTTAATGGGAATAAATTACAGGATGTCTCTGAAAAACAGAATTTTTTTCCAAAAACATAAATTGGAAAGATTGAAAAGTACAGATATATTAATTGTAGGTGGAATGGTTTTGATTTCAAGCAGACGATAGAAGCACACTCATTTGATAAGCTTATTTAAAATAAAAATCGAAAGTACTTCCCAAAAAACAATACATATTTACCAAGTTTAAAATTTAACCGAAAAACCAGCCTGTTTTAGGTGATCTTTACAACGTTTCTTCACAAATAATCATTCAAGAAATTATGTTAAACGTGTTTACCAAAATACAATTAAATTTGGAGAACATTATTTGTAAATTATCTTTTAGATAATTAACAATTATTTACCAAGACTTTCATTTGTTAGTTTACCAAATTAAACTTTGCTTCTTGAATTTGGGAATGAATAAATACTGTTGGCCAAATAAGTCGCTGGTCTTGTCTCCTACACCCTATAATAATGTTTTATTAATACAAATCATCATTTGACAAACTTTAAAAAATATAAATACCAATAAATGTTGTCACGTATATGTGTGTATATAAATATATCACCATATTTTCAGAATGGTGAACCGGAATACTCTTTATAATAATATAAAAGTACGTAATTTCAGTGTAAAATATTTTTTATGGTATTTCGAAAGACAATGTTAATCTCAATTATTGTGTATAACAACGTGCATTTAAGACGCCTTAAATGCTTTTATTAATAATGTGAATTTATGTAGTTTGTTGAATAAAATAAAATAATAAACCAGTTTACGTTTAGAAAATATTAATTACTCAATAATTAATAATTAATACATAATAATAATAATTAATTAATAATACTCAATTTTTGCACTTAAAATGAATTGCACTTGTTTATACTATAAAACTTTATAAGCTATATAAACTCTAAAACTATAGTTTCATAAACTATAAAACTATAAAAACCACAGAGTAATGATTATACATAGAGTATAATTACTGATAAAAATGTTAGACATATTTGAATTTAGGGAATTTCCAGCATGAGGAAGAAGAAATATGGCATTATTAGTTAAGTTACTAGCATGTTACGTAAGTAGTACGATAATAGTTTAACATAAATAAGTAACATTTATTTTATGTGCATCGTCTAATTTAATATATTTATCTAACCATTCTCTGAAGATGTCGTATTTATTGTCGTAGAATCTAAAGGTTTATTCTATTTTAAATAGAAATCGCTAAACGTACTATAAAATCAATTAACTAAACATAATCTATAAAGTTATAAAACAACAAACAATATCAATATATTATCTATCTATGACATAAACAATAATCAATAATTATAATGTATAATCCGTAGTCGAACCAAGGATTGCGCTGTTATAAGAAAAGAAAAAAGTCTGTTACTATTGACAATTCATGATTTCATGTTAAAGTTTAACGTACAATTATTAAAAATATTGCCTGCAGCACCTGTTCCTTGGCCAAATTGTTATAAAAAAATGGGGTTGTTGTTTTGTTTTTGTTCCACTGCCACTGGTATTACAAGACTGAGGTATTGACGTTGAACCGCATACAATGTAGCATTTTTTGTTCTTCATAATATTCTATTTCAATATAAGAAGCCGTTGCCAATTCAGAAATTCGACCAGTCTTCTTTTGAATGACATCTGAAGGAATGTTGTTAGAAAGTTAGTCTCATTTAAGAAGTTCTTCTATAAAAATTGTGTTGGAAAATTTTCCGTTCTTTATCTGGATAAATTGTTGTCATTAAATTTCTCGTGACTTTCCCAATGGAGTGAATGCCATATGGTGTTGTTTTATACCATACCATGGGCATGGAAGAGAAATTTGGTTTTGGTGTCCGATAAAAATAAATTCAATTATTAGGCCGATGACTAAGATACTTATTCCATACATAGCAATGACACATCGGTCAAGGTTTTCTTCATTTTCTATTTTTAGCTTTTAAAAATCTGTTTTTAGCGCCTTTTAGCTGTTTTAGTTCTTTGGACGAAATTTCTATACATGGTCTTTTGGAATTGGATGGTCACTTTCACCAGTACAAATACATGGCTCAGCATCAAATCCAACCAAATCGTTAAAAAAAAAAATAATCGTCGAAACTTTCAAAGGGTGATTGCAGATCCATATTATATGACATATTAAGAAAAGAAACCTATTTTATCAAATAATGAAATAGGTAATAATGATTATGAACTTTAGAAATGAGGACATTTAATCAATAATAAATAAAAGTTACTATTACTAATTAATATTTATTCTTAACTAACGTTAGATAAATATGCTATTAATATCTATGTCAGATATAAAAGCTGATCGGAATCTACGAGCGTAAACGTATAGGTACTTATTGCATATATTCAGAAAAAATAAGTTTAATAAAATAATATTATAGATATATTCATAAAATTAAAACTTGACAAAACTTTTTATATTGTATCTTGAAACAATTAGGCTCTATAGGTATACTGTGTAAATATTGTTAAAGTATGTTATCATTTTCTAATAATATATTCTACCACTCTATATCTATGTCCCCCTTATTAAATTTTAGGTATTAAAAAAATGATCATCAATAATATAAATATCAATGGGTTATATATATTTTTTCAAAACATCGATTTCTACTAAATAAAATAAAGGTAATGACTCCCGCTCACTCAGTCTGAGCGGGAGTCATTACATTTAAT
>JAYRBW010006875.1:0-13598 GCA_036023295.1 Invenusta paracnida
ATTTTTTTATAGTTATTGATTAACTACAACTACAATAAGAATTTATATATAACAAGTATCATTTAATAATTAATGAATAATATAATAATCAATATATTACACGATAATTAAGAAATAAATTACTATTATTGTGATTTGTTTACATTATACTACTCACAAGCAGAGGTAGCCGAGCAGTAGTACAAAAATATATTTTTTATTTTTCGTTGAAATTATAAATAAATATAAGAAATGAAATCTACAATTGATTTGATTAATTTTAATACATATTTTTTAAGCGTAAAATCTAATTTATATTCAAAACACATGAGTCGTTTCTCTATGTTATTCTATGTGCTCTCTATGTTATTCAGGTAAGCATTTTCAATTATTATAGAGGGGAAACTAAATTTATTTTAGAATACTAAAATTAGTTACATTGGACAAATGATTAAAACTAGTAGTTGTTATATATTATTAAAATTTATTTATTTATCTCGTATATAATATTTTATATTTACGTCATATATTACTTAGACAAACTACCACAATAACTTACCATCATAACATTCAACCCGAATTTAAATACCACTTTGTGTATATATGTATGTATAAATAAAAATAAACTGAAACAACAATTTATAACATTTATAAATATAAGAATATAAAAATAGCATAACTTAAACATAAATAAATTATCGTTATGGTAGTTTTATTAATTTTTAAATACCATTGAAATTTGGTAGAAGCTATGTACACTTTTATCTATTTAAAAATTATGATTTTAATAGAAGAATTTAAAAAATTAATTATATCGATATTATTCTAAACAATGTTGAATATTCTAAAAATTTAAGCATAACACTAAAAAGTGTTTTCAAAATTTTTTTCTTCATATTTTCTGTCACTTTTTAAATATTGTTCCTTTAAATGTTTCTGCGTTTATACTTTGCGCAGGACTATTTCATCTGTGACAAAGTATTATCAATATGTCTGTTATACTGCTCGTAGTTCTATAACCTATTTTATTTATATAGTATGTAATAATGTCCTAATTGATCCATAATAATTTGAATAAATAAATTTAATCATTAAATAAATATGACAATTCTAAAATTATTTATATAGTAATTATAAAATAAGACATTTGTGATATTTAACAGAGTTAACACTAGTAAAATCAAGGTTTATAAAAGCTATAAGCATTGAATTAATATTCAAACATCCTAAATCATATATAGGATAAAGTCATCCATGGATGATATCCAAACAAAATACTATTCAATACACTATTCAGTATTTATTGTAATAATGTTGTGTGTTTTAACGTTCTTCATTTTAATTCTCATTTTTTACATTCCTCCCGTTTTTACACACACGTTTATCTACTCTCTCTCTTTCCTTTTCCCTTACTCACATTTACGTTTGCTCTCCTCAGTAAAGTAATATTATAACATTATTTCTAATTTCACAGTGTGGCATTCAAATCATTTATTATTTAAAGATGTATCTGGGTAATTATGTGTAAAATGGAACATGATTATAAAACAATTTATAGTTTTTAATGGGTGTGACACGGTTATATCTTGGTAGATAGATACGTTAGAAAATAAAAGTGAGTATCATATATATAAAGTTTCAGATAGGTTTTTATATAGGTAAAAAAATACTTACTAAACGATTAAAATAAATGCTCAATTCAAGGCAAATATAGGTTACATATAGGTTATGTGCCGACAAATTACTTATAATTTATTATAAATTTGTGCAAAATGTGCAAAAATGTTGTCTTTAGCTAGCATAGCAAATTTTTATATATATACATACATGGGGATATACACATACATGTATATACAGAATGAAGCATGTGTACTCAGAAAATGTAAGTAGGTATACGCTTGAAAATTAAGAGGGACTTTGTTTTATGAAGTGATTATTTAATCCAAATTCTAAAAAGTGTATTACTGTCATACGTATGTAATATGAAAAGGAAAATGTTGGATATAATTTCTCTTTATTATTCTTTTGTAATACAAATAAAATATTTCAATTTGATAAAAGCATTCAATGCATTTATACAATAACAAAAGTTTTCAAAAATTATTTTTGTAATTGTTGTGAGATCAATGTACATACATATTACTGGGAATCAATTATCAAACAAATCATACTTATAAACTTACAATTTTTATATACAATTTTCATAATGTGGGTTCTCATTATTATTCATAGTTCAGCGAATTGGCAGCTTCCTTCTACCAATATATTACTTATTATCATTTTCAAATACTAGTTAAATTATAGATAAAATATATTTTTACTAAAACTATTTTCAGAATAATATCACATTTGCTTTACGATCAAATGCTTTCTTTTATCCTGCTTTTATAATACAATTTATTTTGTGAAATACAAAACTTGAAATAATACATTTTTATTCTTCCAATATCAAATACCTACCAATAAAAATACTTGTTTTAGTTTATACATATACTTATTTTTAATATTAGTAAGAGTTTCAAACAGTATGCAATTATCGCTATATTTTTATACATTGCTGTATACATTGAATAATGTGTAATTATTGAGAATCATGATTAAGCTTTGTTAAGTATACAATTACTACCTATGTATTGAGATTTTAAACGATTAAAATGAACGAGTGTCGAAGCCACGTAGATATTATTGATCGTTGAAAAGTCAATAATGTAGAAAGTTTACTCAATGAAATTGCCATGTATTTGTGAGTACTAAATTTAAATTATTTAATAATTTAAAAATCATTACAATAATAAATAATAAAAATCATTTATCAATTACTTCAATTTATACCCAATGAGGAAATTGATTTTAAATTAGGTAATGAAGGAACTTGATTTTTAGACTATAGGTAATCCATTCGTCTTTTAAAATCATACAGAAATATCTTACCATGACTTTTGAATTACGGATTTGAAACCAATAAATTTCTTAATTGTGACTATGGCATGCCAGGGACATCAGTGGCAGAATCTTATAACGACATGACTTCAAACTCAGTTGACTGTAACATGCCAGCGGGAAAATATAGTGAATAAACTCTCAAGCGTTTTGCAATAAATAGAATGATAGAATAGAACAGATTATCAAGGACCTAAAAATACGCAACTGAAAGTGAAATGGGCAGTGAGAATATTCAAGGGAATGTTAAAGGAATGAAAGACAAGACTAGATGAAGACCTCAAATTCTCAAAGATCTTCTTCTTTGAGAAAAATCTTATCTTAAATTCTTTAAATTCTCACGCAGGGTGATCTAGATAATATTGTTTGCAGTTTTTCTATTGTGATGTTAGAATAGAAAGTGGAGACCACAGCGACTATCCTCCTCAGACTATTAAAGATATATGTGCTTGGATCCAGCTATATTTGAATAGCAGATATCGACGGAGCTGCTGGTTAAATAAAAATGATCAATGTTGTGGTAGTTGAAAAGTTCTGGACGCCCAAATAAAACTTGGAGATCATTTGGACTAAATCTCAGTTAAATAGAAACGAAAAACACAAACAATTACTTTTGAAATAGAAAATAAATTATGGTATCAAGGAGTATTAGGTCATCAGACCAGAAACAGTTGCTTCCGTTGCCTATTTATTTTTTGGTTTTGCATTTTAGCCCCAGAGCAGCAAAATATCTTAGAGATCTTGAGTTTGAATAAATGTATCAAATGCAAATACAAACAGATGACGACGCACTTGAATATCGACAATATACAGAATGGATTTCCAAAAATAAAAAGTTTGGAATCTATAGTGAGCTCGTAATCGTATGGATACCAATGACACTAATATTTATATGCGATCTGATCATTTCTCTAGATTCCAATATTTATTATATAAAATACATTTCATATTGTCCTAAAAGCTAGGAGGTCATTCCTCATTTAATTTGGCTATAATACCTAATCCTAAATGTAACATTTGGTATAAATATTCCCCACTGGACAATACCCACCTGTATAACACAACAGAACATTCGGGATTAAATTAAATTGTTTCTAACTCTAGTTTGAGATGGACAGCTTAAACGCGATTGTTTAAAAGTGGTATATGCAAGGAGATAATTAAAACAAAAACTGGACAGCCTGTTGACACCCTCCTACAACGAATCATCCAAATATGAACAACTAATGTCTGAAGCAGTATATGTATAGGTCATCTGTGTCATCCACGGAACAGTCTGCAGAATTTTTACATCCCAAAATATTGTTAAAAAAATCATAACGACCAAACCCTAGGAAAATATTGTTATAATAACTGTGGAGCGTGCAGACAAAAAGGTAACGATTAAATTGTAATCCGACTGTGTTATAATTATTGCTCCCTCAAAACGTTGTTAATTCCTATTGTGATTCAATGTTATTGATATTTTATTTATTTTTGGTTGTACTAATTAAATGAAATTGGGTACTATTTAATATACAGTAATATACATATTAAACATTTTGAATGTACATACTTCGTTAAATAGCACACAGTATTATTTACATGTCAATAAATGATAATAATAATACTTTAAATGTAATAATACACTGTATTTAAGCTCAATATATATGTGTATATGATTTTCATGTATAATTTCGTATTACTTTTTACTGTATCAATGAATCCATTTCAATGTTTTTCATTTGAAATGCGATGACATACTTCATAACTAAATGATCAATTTCTATGGTAATGTTCATTTAGCAACTGTCACGTTTCTATATAATATTTAATGTACATTAAGGATTACCCAGCATTTTTCAGAACGATATCTACCTATTCCAAAAATAAAGAAAAAAAGTGTATTAAGAAATAAGTTCGGCTGTATATTTGTAATGTAATAATATATGTAGTTTATATGGCATCACAGAAGTGGGAATATAAAATATTATAATGTCATAATTTAAATAAATATATAAATATTTCGTGTATAGCGCATGGTAATAACATATAGGTAATTTCATATATAGAACTGCACAAATTACTCTTGATTTTTGGGCTGCATGATTTTGTATGGTTCACAAACATGAACATATATATAGTATATGCAAACAGTAAAATTCACAGCATTCTTTATGAATATTGAATGAACGGGCAACTGGTTTTCCACTATTACATAATGTGTAGAATAGAAACTTTCTATAGAATAATAATACATAGTAATTAGAATTTGCGCGAGTCAGTTGATTATCTAGTATAAAATGTTGCTTAAAATGAAACAATGATGAAAGAATATGTGCTGTAAGGTATATATTTTGGATACACTAGATTTTAATCTAATTATATGTGTATAGGTATTTTCCAATGCAAATTGTTTGGTTATACGCATTAAGAAAACAATTAATGATTAATAAAACAGAGCACACAAGTATATAAAACTGTTTTGTATTTATTACTCAAAGCATCTTAACAATTGTAATATTATTATATTGAATATATGTACGCGAAGAAAAGTATTGGCCAAATTTTGTTTGGTTTCAAGGGTAACATTTTACAAAAAATGAAATCTTATGTTACTCAACAATTTTAACCAGATTTTCTGTATTGATTTTTCAATGCAATTTTGAATCGTTTAAAATTTTAATAGAATATTATGTTCTAAGATAAAATTCGTATTATCTACTTATAATATTTCGTCATACATCAATCGAAAATCCACAAAAATGCAATATTTTGGTAAATAATGAAATTAACTTCATAAAGTAAATGCTAATATCTCACGAGTTATGATCATATCATGATCAAATGAATAATGAAATTACCTTCAATTTTCATTAAATTCCCATTTATTAAAAATTTGAATATGTGTAATATTTTGTATTATATTAATTAATCATTCCAAATTACTTCAAATTTTAATTAATAATGTTTTTTTTTATTTATTAAAATTATATATTAAAATTGGAAAAGATCAATAAATGTACACAAGTAACTATAAATTGGCGCGTTCTGGTCGAATAATTCAAATGTGAGAGTATACTCAATATACTTTGAAAATCTATATAACCACTATATTTTTATACAGCAAGCATGAATAAAAAATTGTTTGAGTATAAATGAGATGTACAAATTATCCGAAATTCGGTGAAAATAATGTTATAATAATAAACGATATAATAATGTAATATACGTTGCATGAATTGTTTAATATTATGCAATATATTGTTTTACATTTCTTTGTTTTCTCTATTGATATACTTGATTAACAAGAATATATAACAGTAATAACAATATACTTATATAATAAGTGCCTATGTATTAGTAGCAAATATACTTATATAATATCTATATATATATATTATCCATATTCATTCCACTGGATATATTGTAGATTCTCTAAAGTTTGCAGAAATGAAATCAATCAATTGAGATTTACGAGTACAACTGAAAAATAAATAAAATCGATAATTTCAAAATAAGCTTCAGATATTTTATATACGTTCAATATAGTTATATGTATACATATATATATATATATATATCGTAATTGATTAAATACCAACATTAAATACCTACCTGAAACATTTATAAATTGTCTCAAAGATAATGAAACACAAAAATTAATTGTACATTATGCACTACATTAATTGCAATAATGCAAATGAAAAGCAGTTTGTTTGATACTATATACGAGTAGTTATTAATTCAATTAGAAAAATACTTAATGATTATATATTTAACAAACAGTAACAAAAGCGAAACTTTTTTAAGTTTCTATATTCGGTCAAAGTTAGATCATATACTATTGATTTATTTTTACAAAATGGGAAATAAGGAAAATCATAATGTGGTAATAAATAAATTTTATAAAGTATAAATGCATATAGATTTTATTTAGACTTGGTAAGCTATAATTCTTAAAAAGATAGAAAAATTGTTTACTACTGCCGATTCCAGCCTTTTCAGTTACAAGTTATAATTTGCATCAATACACTTTCAGATACATGAGCACTATTTTAATATTAGTTTAAAAGTATAATTTTCATAAATGTTATGATATTATATAATATTATTACGTATATCAGATAATGTAATATACTGTATTAAAATTGAATAACAAACAGTAACATTGTTCATTTATTTATGTGCATATAAAAAGCAGACACAAATGCTAAAAATCAAATATACACTCATATTAGCTTAATTTTAGTTAATAAAATATACCAATCCTTAGATATTCTAACCTGGAATTAGAGGGAACAAAATGTAGTTGAAAATTGAATCAAATTTTATGACGTGGTGCAGATAAATTTGACTCGTCTACACGCAGCTTAAATTTTTTAAAGGATTATATAAACGCCACAAACGCACAAAACCTATTAACTTACTCTTAAAATTTGGATCAAGCACCGATAATTTTCTTGGCCAGATAGCCGGGACTATTGTAGATGAACAGCACCAGAAGAGCCAGCAACGCGAGTACCACCAGAACCTTGATGATCAGCCACTTATAGCGCTTACAAATGAGGTATTTAAGGGTTTTCAGGGGGTTCATGAAACTAAGGAAAGAACCATCCGGTCGACTGAAAACGGAAAACGTATATATATATATATATATATATATATGTAAGTGTATGAGTGTGATATCAGGATATAAGTGTGCAATGTGGAAAATTGCAATTTTGAAATAATGTCTCCATTAAATAGCACTTAACTATGAAAATTAAAAATATATTAAAAACTTATAAAAGTAAGGATTTTAAAGGCTTTATAAAAAAATATATAATTTATATTTAATAATTACTATAGTTACGTAAAATAAAAAATTAAATTAATAAAGTTTAAATTATTGTTAATATATATTTTGCCTTGCATTTTCTAATGTGAACAACCTCAATACGACATTAATGAGTTTTCTTAAGTCAATTATATATGTCAATAACATAACATAAAATTAAATATATATATATGTAACTTTTTCTGTAGGAGTGGCTATAATTAACCCGAGACAAATAAAGTTTAAATAAATAAAATTCTATATACTGCACATAATTTTGACAAATTAATTACATAGAGAGTTTAGCTTAAACTTAGTAAAAATATATATATTTATAAATTAAGATGAATGCTATCATTTTCTACATTATTATATTACAAAAAGAGTACCCATCTATTTCAGCTTACATTATTGGTAAACAAAACTATAAAACGACTTACTTATCTTAAACTCCATTCATTATATTGTACATTCTTTTATTTATTTTATATCAAAATATTAAAAATGAAGACGTTATAGGGAAAATACTATATCTATGGCACCAATTATCGATATACGCTTCACTTCAGAAACATATAATATTATAAAGAATTCTTAATCATTACTTAAACACGACCATTTAATACGGTCATTTAACATCACACAATCATGTCTATGCTTTAAAGACTCAACAGTAGACTCCTGATGAATATATATTATAAACTATGTTTTAAAATTGTGGCAAATTAGTTATATTATATGTCATACTAACACAGTATAATTCTTTCATTTTGTTATCAGTTGATGGAAGTTATATTTAAAGTAATGATATTCTTTAAGATGTTTTTATAAATTTGTGGTCCTTTCCATCTATGCGTGCCAATGTATATTCAATTCCAAAGAGTTTATATAATTATTTGTATCCTCTATAACTAATAATACAAAGAAATTTATGGATATATGTAAATGAAGTCTGATCATTTTAATAATTTATTTATTAATCTTATTTTTACTATGTTAGCCTGCTAGTCTATGTTGACAGAATTATTAAAAAATTAAGTATATTATTCATTGATCCATTTTTGCTTATTGTTATGATCAATTAATAATTTGAATAATACATTTTTTTTAATTTCTTACAAATTGATTTTATTGATATCTCTATTTTATTAGTAGTAGTAGTATTGATGCATCATTCTTGAATACATTATATCATAACAAGACAGTTGTGACATATCAAGCCGTTATTATCAAAGAATGGGTGTGGATAGAAACGAAAGAGCAAGCCAACATTATGTGCAACTTCATAGAAGGAGCAAGACTATAAGACATCCAATCATAGAGCTGGTCAAAATCACGTGACTCTATATGGAACAATTACAATAGGCTAGTTTAGATTGGATGATAGATACAGCTTTTTTCTAATTTACATATTAAAAAGTGTAAATCATTAACTTTCGAATGTTATAAAATTTTAGTAAAATGATTCTTCCTTAGCCAATATATCGGTATCGGAATCATGACACATTCCTCCCACTTGCATATAAAATGCGTTATAATATATAAATATCTCTTGGATTCTCCTCTTCCTAACTATTGCCGCTGTTTTTGTGCCAGTTTTTCTGCGCTGGCACACTTAATTACTCGCTCATCATAGACGTGTAACTATCTAACTCTCATTTATATGATTATTATCATAGAGTAATTAAATATATAGAGGTTTGACTCTTATTGATTTCATATACAACGCGTTGAAATTTTCGTCAATTGAAAATTGTTTATTGTAATAAAATTTATGTAAATGGGCTCCCTAAAAGTAGTATTAAATATCTTTATTATATTAATTTTAAGAGCAAATACTAATATTCAAACAATTTTAACATATGTAAGTTGCCTGCAAAAAACAAATTATTGACTTCACATCTAAAACTGTTTCACTACATAAACGATTCAATTGCTGTGAATTTTAAACGATTATTTTGAAAAAACTTTTGCTTCCTAATAGTAGTACTTAAACTGCATGCAGAATGGAATAAAGTTGAAACTCTATGTGTTTAATTATTCTATAGCATAGAAATAGATTGTCCGCGCTTTCTCTTAAAAGCGAAGCTAAAACAAATATCTATTTCTATGCTCTATAGTTATTATAATGAGATATATTGATATATTAACCTTGACCAAGTTTTTTTGTGACCTACTTTGGATCTGGAAGACCACCGGGGTCCTCTCTGCCCCGTCCTGCAGGACTTGCTTCTGCTTCTTCAGCCAAGAAAAGTTGAATTTCTGCATCGATTTTACCCTGAAATTGAGTTGGTCTAATTATATTCAAGGCAACCGTAGTATGAAGTATTTATTATCAAATACAATTTGTATACAAATTATATAAATACAATTCTTTGTATCGTAGTTTTTTAATTATATTTTAGATATGATACTATTATTTATACTGTTAATAAGTTCATAAAATAATAATTAACTATAGATCAAAAGAAACGTTGACGAAAATAAAGAGTTTTAATATAAAGAAACAGGGAAAACCTGGATTATGCAAAATAATTTTATATTAAAAATAAGTGCATAAATTTTGGAAATATTTTTCTTCATCCGGTTCTTATAGATATAAGTGGCAAAAATAGTACAATAGAACGTATTATAAACTTACCATCAGTTGTATTGAATAGATTTCTACTTAATTCAATACGAAGTAGCTGAATTCAAGGCTATAATATTATCTATTGTACAATTTTCACCACTCACCTAGTTTAAGCACCCGATGAAGGTAAAGAGTTCCGCCGATTCGTGTGCTTATTGTTAATATGAAATACTTTTTACAATTATTGACATTTTTCTTTCTTACTATTTGTAATGCATAGTCAGTGAGTTATAATATATATATTTAAATTCTATGTTTCATTTATTATACATATTTGTTAAATACTACTATAGTAGTAAACTTATTGTACAACGAAATAAAATTGCTTTTCAACAATTGTTAGAAATATTAATAAAACTTGATATATGTCAATATTCAATTGAAAGCATACATATTTATATTACGGTAATTAGTTTTTAAAGCTATTTCCCTGACGCTTGTTTTTGTTGATGAAAATATAATATTGATATGTGTTGATCATAATATTCCAGATAATAAATATTTTTTTAAATATGCTAAGAGGCAAAAATATTTATAATCATGCTTGAAATTGTAAGAAATATCAGTATCTTTAGTAATCTTCCAAATTTTGAAACAATGGAAAGGGACGAAAATAAACAGGAAACGTTAGTTGAAAGAGGATAAAATTAATATTTTAGGTGTGACGTTAAGATTAAAGTATATATACTAAAATATATGAAAGTTACGCAAACTTTTTACTTTTAGAGATCCACTATAGTGTCATAAATTATATAGTAAAAATTAATTTATTATTGAATATACAATACATATTAGTATATATATATAATATCCGTACAAGTAAATACATAAAATGCATAGAAATGTATTGCATTTATATAAACTATACATGTGGAACAGATTTAAACATAAGTACAATTAGTGTAGTAAAATAACAATGAAATTAAATTAACTAAGGTATATAATACATGTTGAAGACTCCTGTGACCAGCGTGAATTTATAACAAATCCACAATATAACATGATAAATTATTTGAACCGAGAAAGATGTAATTGCAATATAAAGATATTGCATATTATAAACGATCTTATATTGCAATTTTGGCTTTTTAATTTTATTGGTTGAGGCATTAATAGTTTGCAATTGACTGAATTATCACGATATCTTACCGTAACCTCTGTCTCGTTGGGATCATCCTCACTAGCAGCTGTGAAAGGCCACCAGCCTCGGCATCTTTTGTTCTTAAAAATTGAGACAGTGGGAACAGAACCGTCCTTCACAAGCTGATGCAGTCCACAGGAGTGAGAGGACTTGGCACCCCGAGGAATCTTGCTCAAAAGAATCTCGAGACCACCAAGGAAGTCATCCGCAGAGACGATGTCAGCATCCCAGACCTGCAGAAAAAGTTTACAGGGGGCTTTGAACTCGGTCTCGTCTATGGAGAAGGGAGACTCCTTAGTCTTGTAGACGATCTTGTCCTCCGCCTTAAGATAGTCGAATTGGAAGATAAAGCGCCAGTTGAAGTTTCCCTCTCCTGAGAGAGATCTGGAGAGACACAGACATATAAACAGTTGATAGATGTTAACATGCGGTTATAAGTTCAAATTTGATTGAACAATCAATCAATTTATTTACAAGTTTCACTAAAATATTTTATATGTATAAATACAATTAACTTAAAAACACAATAATGATTCTGAATTACTCAAGAAAAATAATTATCATGTATCTACAATAAGTCAAATTTTAATTAAGAAATTATTAAACGTACGTAGTCGTTATTTCTTAAATTATAATACCTTAAAATTCACGCATGGACATTATTCGCAAAGTTATCTTGTGTATTATACAAAGGTTTACAATCATGATGCCACAAATTTAATGTGAGAGCGCATATTATTATACATAAGAGATTACTATATGTACACAACATTTTATATTAGTTTGTTTATCTGCTTATATATTAAATAAAGTGGTTCTAATATTTCTGATTTGTACAGTTTAAAGATTATTAATTATATTTGAATTTGTATTTTTATCTAAAAACTATCTTAAAAGAAATGATTTTCAAACATGTTTAACACAATTTACTCGTAAATCTAGACAATAAGTTCAAATGAAATTAGTAACGTAACAAAACTCAGTATTAATATATGATTGCTTATATTTTTTCAGACTCGGTATATCATAACTAGTTTCCCTTTACAATGCCCAAACGGTTATATTTTTCGAATTTTTTAAATGTTTTTTTTCTAAACAATTGTATAAAACAATCTTCAAAACAGTCGTATACTTTTACAAGTATCTTCATATGATCAATAATCAATTGTTCATTGTGTGAGATAAGTCCTTGCGCATGTAGCTAAATTTAATGAAGCAGTTAAATGGAAACAATGTACCGATGATAATTGTATTTTTTCTAATAAATTCATGCATCTTCATTGTAAAGATTATATCAAAGCACAAGTATATATATTTATATTTATTAACATATTCATTAGCAATCAAATGGCTAGATTTCTATTTCTATTGATTTTAAAATTTATAAGCATATAGAAATGCGAACACGCCCATAGAATTGTCATTTAAAGGCACAACGAAGTCTCTTAACCGTCAAAATTCAATATTTTACTTCTATATGTTTGTTTTCACAAAAAGTGTTTCTTTGAAGAAATTTGAAGTTATTTCAATACAAATTCTCTTCTATAATTTTGGTTTAGATTAAAGACAGCTTAAAATAAATTGATAGATCAAATAAAAGTAAAAGAGACACGAAGATGATTTTAAATATGAATAAAATTCACGTTCGTGAGTTAAACATTTTTAAGAAAGTTTGAGGATAAAATATGCAATAATTGCAAAAGAAAAAATATACCCTTCTTACTAACTTTTAACAAGTTAAATAGATTTTTATTTTATATTAAACCTTCAAACTTAAATTGGTTATTTAATTTATATGGTATTGCAATTTGAAGAATTAATATTAAAGTTAAATATCATCATTTATTTCAGAAGTTCAATTATTTAAGTATAAAAACACTATACTGGTATATGCTTCAATATTTCTCTTAACATAAACATAAATAATTTAAACGTTTATGAATTTATAAAATTGTTTCCTGAAACATTTAATAAACCGATATTTTCAAATCAAATATTTTAGTTATACTCAATCAACCAACTATTTGCATAATATAGGGTTGTATTCATGAACGTGTTTTGAAAACAAAACACTGTTTTGGCACATATTTTATATTCATGAACGTGTT
>JAYRBW010006886.1:0-13597 GCA_036023295.1 Invenusta paracnida
ATATTGGCTCTTTCTTTTCAACGTGATACAAGGGATAAGTTATAATACGATAAGAATAAATATATAGGTAAATAATAAGTACAGGATTACGCAATCATACCCGAGACACAAAATTGATTGGATAATGAGCAGATAAAGAATTCTTTAGGAAAGATTCGAAAGAAGAACGATTCGTTCTTTCCTTATCTGCTCATTATCCAATCAATTTTGTATCTTGGGTATGATTGCGTAATACTGTACTTATTGTTCACATATATATTGATTCTTATCGTGTTGTAACTTTTGAAAAGTCAACGTATTCAACTTATGCAACGTATTACGTTGAAAAAAAGGGCGCATATATACCGTCCTTTAATAAAATTGAATTTTTAAATTTTACTTAAGACCATCCCGCAGTTCAACTTATTTAACAAAAATATAACCTTTGTTCAATTTATTACCTCATTTATAAATTAATGCCAAAATCTTACTTTTCAAAAAAGTTTTCCTTCGTGGAAATTTAGACATACATAGATACATTTAACATCTATATTTACCGTCTAATAAGTCATATTAAAATTTATTTATATTTTACTACAAAAACAGAATTAATACAACTAAGAATAAACAAATACAACTTCATGAAGTATGAAGATTTTCTCGTGAACTATGTATGAGCAGCAAAAAATATGAAGAAGCATAAACGGCTTTCTAAACACACGAAGTAAAGCAACTATAATGCAATAAATAAATATATAAATATATAAATATATAAATATATATAGAGAGAGCAAAAAGAAACTTTAACACTGGAATTGTTCACGCTAGTAATAAATGATACGGCAAAATTCGTAATGTTACCAAAATATGGCGTTAACTACTAATTTCCAATTATTACACTTTTAGTAATTTATTTTTTAGATTAAATACATTACAAATATTGTATTAAACATTTTGTGCATTTCAGTTTCATAAAATTGTATTTACTATAAGAACCCTTCAATACTATGGAAGCAAAATTGCAGCAGAGGATTGAATACTTTCAGGTAATTTTTTGTTTAAATATAAATTTTTGCTGCTTATTAAGTTAATTATTATTTTTATTCATATCATACTACGAAAGTTTCCATTTATTTTCAGAAAAGTGTTACTAAGGTACCTCTGTCGCACAACGAAGAGATAATTCAGAATGAATTCAAGAAGCAGGAAATTCTTCGTGAAGAGATGCAATCCTTCATTTCCGGAGTAATTGTACTCGATTTTTTGTTTTAAGCTGAATTTTTGTAGATTGGCAAATTCATCGTGCAACAATGCACTGCTATCAATGAAATATATATAATAAATAATTCAATTTCAATTATTATTTGGAATATTGTTTTTCTTGTAAAATATGTTACAGGCTCCACACAACAGCGGTGTGAAAGATATTTGTGCCAGAGCGGAAGTCAAAATTTGTGAAAATGAGAAAATTTTGAGACATTTCGGGACAATTTCTGCGTTGGGAAATTTTCACTCTGTAAGATGATTGTTTTTTTTCTGTCTTAATTTCTAATATGGAAGAAGCCATTTTGAGTGTTACAGTGAAAGTGTAAATACCTTTTTGTGCATTAAAATTTTAAACAAAAATGTATGGATTTATTCTAAGATAGTATATGACAAATTTTATCTCACCTAACTTTAAAGGTAATTTGAGATGATAAGATGAAACCATACTGCTACATAGATCAATTAAGTTTTAAGAATGTCAGTATTTTTAATCCAACTCAGAAGATCTAAATCGGAATCCCTGTAGTTTTCCCTTTGTAAGACATTTATAAAAATAATATATTTTAATACGATAATATTTTTCAATTATCATTTAAATGCATATATTTATTTTAGAACATCGTTGAGGTTACCATTGCAAAAGTACTGGAGCTTAATGCTGACCCACTACAAAATTTGAAAAGTAACAGAAAGGTATGTTTTGTAATTAGTAAATGATTTAATTAATTATAACAATTGATTAATTTTGAGTAGTTAAATATTATATGTATTCTTAATAGTGCGCTTCATTGTCATTTATATAAAATTTAAATATATATTTTTATATGCAGATATTTTTCGATGAAAATATACCAATGGAGTGCATTAATAAATAGAAATATAAACAAAAAAGATCGTTTGAATGATTAATATAAGCGCAAAGATTAATGGCCTCTATTTTAGGCCTCTGAGTCAAATTTATTGACTAATCAAAAATATCATACAATATATACAATATTTACAAAATATACAAAACTGGACATATATGATTATATACTGTTCTATTATTCTACTGTCATCGCTTAATTTATTGAATTAAAATATAAAATTGTAATTTTGTAATTTTGTAAACGAATAAATTTTATGTTTAATAAATATCATACAAATTAGTATTACTAATATCAATAGTAAATTGATTATGTCAATGAAACTGGATCAAACAGGTGTATAGATTACGAATTATAGCTTTAGTGGAATATTAATATACTTATCATTATATTGGAATAACAAGTATAGGCTATACAAAAAAACAGTTGTTTATTGCAAATTCTATTATAAAACATTTTAAACAATATATTTAAGTTTTAAACCGTAATAAGTAACAGGTTCACAAGATAGTGTGGCTCACAAAAAAATCACAGTAAGTATGAACCATCATTTTCTATTATCTTCGCCATATGTTCCATCATAGCTGCTAATGCCTTGTACATGCGCCCCTGAGTAAATGTAGGCAATTGTTCATCAAGAAATCTCGCAATATCATCAGCCGATGCAAATTTGGACGTAGTGCTTTTAAACGTGGGAAAAAATGTCTACCACATAAGTTGACGTCTGGGGAATAGGGTGGCTGACGAACCAACCTGATGTTTCTTTCTTAACAATGGCCAATTGTTGCTCGAGCCACATGTGGGCGAGAATTATCTTGTTGTAGTCGCATATTCTCCGAGAGTATGGGCTTTTGTGGGACTCGGTAAAAAGCTTTCAAGTTTCCCAGCAATTGAATGTACCTCTCGCAGCTGTTTATTGATTCATTGGGTTGTAATATTTCGTAATAATGTGTTCCTGTTTGTGATATTGCTACTGCAAGGTTGATTTTTTAAACAAACAACTGTTTTTTTCGGTATAGCATATATATTGAAATAACAAACATTAAAATATCTGTATATTTCTAAAACAAAAAAATTCACAAGTTTTGAATTTAACCAAATTAATTGTTAAATTTAAAATTATACAACGATAAAATTATAAAATGTACATAAAAATATGTTATCCACTTTTCTCGGAAATTGCGCAACAAAAGCTTCTCTTTATACTCGAATCACCTAAAATCACCTTCTCCAATCCCGTGAGCAGGAAGTGAGCAATCGACTGGACTCAGTCTGGTCGTGGGTAGAGCGGTTGAGCAGACTCTCTCAGCTGCATCTCCAGAACGCTGCCGAGTTCCACCGATTCTTCCAGGAGGTCGGGGGGTTGCGAGAGGCCACAGACAGCTTTGTTGGTCGGATGAGAGCCGAAATCACCCCGGAAAAGATGCGACGTCGACAGAACACGAACGATCGCGTCACTATCGATGCTGATTTCATCGCTGTATGTAGCATAGAAGTATTATTTGACAATATAATTAATATCTTTTCCTATACATATCTGAATTGCAGTTGAAACAAATTAAACTGTATAATAAAATTGAATATATGAAAAGCACAACATTAATATAGTTTAGATAACTACACGATATATGAAAAGCTTACGTTAGAAAATTTTTCCTAATATATGCCAAACATAAATTGAAATAAGGTTGTTAAATATTCATATTCATAATATTACTTCTTTCTATTTCAATGATTATGCTTGTTAATCGTAACAATATAATATTCATATTTTTATTGGACTGCAAAAGTTATATTCATAACATATGTAACATATTAAAATTCTTTAAAAACATCATATTATCTTATAAAAGTGTAATTTAAGTTGATAGCACTTCAAAAGTTATACATTTTAGAATAATTGTGGTCATGTCAGTGCAGATTAAGTCGAGTCGCAATGAAGTAGCATAATGAAGTAAAAATAATTGAGTAAATTTGATACTACTAAATATGTTCGTATCACTACATTCAACATTCGCAATGTAATTTATATAAAAGGAATTACATCTACATTAAATATTTGTTTGACAAGTATTTAAGCATTATTTGTATCTGCCATCTAATAAAATGTCTTCTTACTAATCTATTGGTTTACTGAGTAGCTGCTAAATATCTTTGTATTCTGCCATGCTAAACGTTTTGCCGATCATTTTTGGAATCGGAACAAATACAAGCATTTATAAATAAAAATGTATCAATAACTTTTCAAATTGGAAATTTGATTTAAATGAAACAAATGCTCTCGAAACATTACGCAACAATAAGCAATAACATTTTGTGATTTTGATAGTGAAGGTCGATTTTGTATAGCTACCTGGACAACCGAGATATTGTGAGTTTTTCTGTCTATGTCATGTACAGGAAATAGCTTTTAGTCTTATGTTACCGAGATCGACATGACACTATAGGTAGTTGTAGTTTAGTCGAATTGTCAATCTAACAAAAAATGCGATATTTACGTTTAAATTTTTCCAACTGTCCATTTGTTACTTCAGGAAGGGGTGACCATTCTGAAAGAAGTTGTCGCTGCAACTCGATTGCTCGACAGTCAAAGTGAGAGCATTGTTCCTTTGCACAAGCGAATCACTCAAAGTCCAACTCATCATCTGGGCGTAATGCTAGCCGATTATCAAAGTATTGGAGTAAGTTAATGATCTTGCAATGTTCATTATACAAGCCCTAAATGTCATTTTAGCCTTAAAATGTTGTTTAAATATATTCTATCTATTTAAGAATTCCAATTTGAAAGTAAAAATATATATTTTTAAATAATATAAATATATCAATCAACAATATAATATAACATTCAAGATAAGTTTTATTAATATTGTTTAATATTATCCATTTCATAAGTGACCAGATATATCACTATATTATGTCGAAATGGTGAATATTTCTTATTATTTCTTTATATTTATTTGTAAAGCATAATTAAATTTATAATTAATATTGATAGGTAACGTAATATATTTTGTAGAAATAATGAATTATATCGATGTTTAAAAGCATAGGAGTATATTTATGTACATATTTAATCTATTGCATCTAAGTTATACTAACTTATTAATACAGCTGTTAACGAAAAGATTTGTAACTTAAATGCACTTGGTATTATATATATAGTTAATGCATTTTAATGTTTTATGTGTGACGTAAAACAATTTGTATCAATAGCTGTTAGATATATACCTAGATATATTATAGGTATATACCTATGCATACTATTAATTGTGACACAACAACAATACGATGTACCTACTAATTATAATATATAAATCATCTTTGTCAGATTCAAAATTTAGCGCATCTTATGTAGCAACTAAGTTAGAGGCGCTTCATTTGATTCGCTTATTTTGAAAGATTTTGGTGATAAGATAGTCTTCATATTATCTTCAGCTTATTTTATAGACGGTAATCGTGTCTCAAATAGTGTGCTAATAATTCAATTTGGGCGGTTATATTACTCTAAATGTACATATGTGTAACCAGCCTTGTCAAATTTGAAAAGTTTATTAAATCATTAATAATATATTATATAAATAGCAAATAACACACTGAAATTATTGAAATTATTCCATTCAAAACCATGTTTTAATGATTGTATAGGTATTAAGTGATTTGCAAATCTCAAAAATTGGATAACTTTTGAAATAATTTATATCTTTGAAATTTTAAAATATCGAATTTTCTGTATTAATCGCCCATGGGGGATTATTTAAAAACTGTCAAATGACATGGGCACTTTCATAACATATACCAAATTATGGTGAGAACTTATTAAATAAAAATCAAATAGATGCATAACTTTACATTTGAGACATTTACCTAAATTACTTAGGTATGCTTCTTCTTTTCGTTAGCATGTCAATAGTTAGGTAGGTACTTATGTCTTTCTCCCATATTATATCCAACGACGCGTAGATATAATTAATATGTATTATCTATTAAACCTTTTTAGTCTCCCATGGGCGCCTATTAAAGGCTGGGCGCTTATTAACATTATGCATTTTGACATTGGCGTTTATTAAGGGCAGGCGCTTATACAGGGTGGCGCAAAAGTCTCCATACAAAGTATCTCGTTTTATTATTAACTTTCATAGTTCATAGTTAAAGTTTTAAGTTACATAATATGTAGATGACGTAACCGCATTAGTCAGGTACAGAGAGCGATAAATATGAGTTGCATTGTGATGTTTATAATTTTTAGTTGTCGTGTGTGTCTACTAGCGTTAATAATAAAGTTTTTTTCGGAGATACTTTGTATGGAGACTTCTGCGCCACCCTGTAGAGTAAACATTATCGTATACTGTCTTACTTCTGAATACTGTTTACCGCTCATGTTATACTCATTTGTTTTATGCATGTTATATTACCACATTTATGTTTATTTCTCACACTCTGTTTATGTCTCTGCTATGTATACGGACCTTTTAGTGTATTAAAGCCTAATAAACTTCTGGCATACGACATGTATGATCTATGAAAATGTCTTTTACATTAAAAAACATATTAGCAAAATATGTAGCTTCCTTTGTATGTACATATGTGTCCTATTAAAGGAATTTTAGTTTGATTAAATAAACAAATGGTACGACATTTAGGCTTATGGTAACAGTCAGTGTTACAGGTTTCCATTTGGATTATCTGCAATTTTTTTAATATACTTTTAATGTAATCTTGAAGCATTGATATCTTAATAATTGCTAGAGAATCATAAATTAGCGTATTCACAGTGTTCGCATACATTGGAATATCCGTATTATGGCCTATCTACATAACGTGGCGCGGTGTATCATAAGTTGAATATAGTATTAAACCTTTGGGGCATCGACACTGTTAAAGTTTATTATTAAAATTTCATATTATTTCATAATATTCCACTTTTATTTTTAATATTCGATTTATTCGACCTTTTTGACACCCTGAAACGTACGCCCACATGCGTTGGGTATAGATGGAGACTTTTAATGTTTAATCCTATATCTGTGACTGGTATCGGAAATCATTGCATGTGTAGTTAGTGAGACAAATTATGATTAACATTTGAAGTATATTATGATATATCTGTCGTTACAGATGTCACGTCAATTGCATGGTATCCTATTATCTTAGCTAAGAAAAAAGTAGACAGTCTAGTAATGATTAGAATGTAAATATGCAGTTGAAATGAATAAATGAAAATTATTATCTTTGCTAAACTCTACAAAGTTCATAATTCATTGAAAATGAGGCTTTAGAGTTTCTCAAATGGCACACATATATTTTTTGCAGTTGTATTCAGAACAATTTGTTCGATTATTAAGTTGATCAATTATTAACTTTATACATTGTCTGTTATATATGATCAATTACAAATTTGAAATAATAAGTTATTATCTGATGGAAAATATACATATAACGATATAGTATAATCTAGATATAATTATTCCATTATAAATATTCATATAAAATATTTACAATATTTAGTAAATATATTATACTTCTCATGTTATTTATTTTTCAGGGAGATTTCACATTTGGTGAAGAAGTAGATATTATCGACAACAGTTTTTCAGAAATGTGGCAGATAAAATCGCGAGCAAGAGATCTTCAAGCCACAGTACCATCGTTGGTTGTCTGGATACCACCTTCCAGTTCAGAAGCACTCTCAGAAATGAGCAGGTATTCCAATCTAATAATTATGGTGCAATCCTGAACTTTAGTACCCCCTATAATACGCCTGCAAAGCGTAAAATGACCTTTAGTACCCTCAGACAGCTATCCAGCACAAGTTTATTTACAGTTGACTATCTGGGATGTTGTAGATAACCAAGTTCATTTATGTACTGTCGAGAAGTAATTGGAAACCGCATTATAATAGTGTTGTTGGGTTACTGGGAAGTTGTAACAGGCTAATATAGAGTTTTAAGGATGTTGTTGGGGACACTAAATTTCAAGATAACCAATTATAGAGCAGACAGCTCCACATATGTATATGATTATTTTTCAAAAAGATGTTCATATAAATTTTTTAATTGAATTTTTAAAATTTCAAAATAAATTATTCCAGAAAAGGACGAGATATTGATTCTTATTTTAGTTTGTTGATTTTTAAGAGACTAATTTAACTTAGTTCATTGCACTAAAATATAAAAATGACTGAATGGTATCTTTCTCAACACTTGGAAACATATTTAAGACAAATTTTATATGGGTTCACCATATTCGATTTCTCCAAAGTCTGTTTTTAATTTTAATGTATAACTTTTAGAAGAAGCTACCCTAGCTGATAATTTATTATGTGATAATTAATCTGTGATTTATTGAACAAAATAGTCTGCTGCAATAAGATTCCCGCTACTATAATCACTTCTTCGACTGAATTAATTTTGCAATTTCAACATGACATGAGTGACTAATGCTATTTTGATGAGCCCTATCTATTACTTTTTAAATTGTTCTCATCTCACTATCTAAAATTAGCTGATTTAAAAAATGCATAATTGCATGAAAATAGTGTGCACTTTATCGTGAAAATTGTCTATTTTTTGTTCAACTGCTTTGCTTATCGCGAACATTCTATTTTATGTATTCATTTGTGTATGTATGTATGATGCATTAATTATTTATTACTTTAATTGTACATAGATTCTTTAAAACCATACATTTATGTATTTATTTATATACTACTTTTAGCCTTTAACGTAGTAAGCAATAAAACTTAGTTATATTTTTCAAGTTGCTTAATAATTTTAGAATTATTATATTTAATACGTGTAGAAAAAGTAGGTAGTTAAAACTTCCATTATTTCTATAACTTAAGAAAAGTATGTCATTGATTTTCATATTCTTACTTGCGGCGACCAATTTCAGGTTGAAATCTGAGCTTCTGGAAAAGTGGTCAGAGGCTATTGATTTCTTCACTAGGGAAGTAATTGACTGCCTCAAGGAAACGCTGGAGAATATTGTGGAAAATTATGAGGTAGAAAATAAATATTAATTATTTATCTCTCCATGTGTAATTACACACAAAGTAGTGAGCGGTTTTCGATTTGCATTGATTTTCCAGTGGGCAGATTATGACAACCTTATCGCGAAGCATCTTTGCAATATTCAATTTTTACAGATTTTCTCAGCTTTCTTTGCTGATGTTAATAGAAGTAATAAATTACTCTCAGGTAGATGTTGTAAATGTCGTATTTAAAAGAACATAATATTCAACGTGTACGTATGTATATATTCGAGTAAGTAATAAAAGTAGAATAAGGAGAATTTTAAGTAGAATAAAATATGGAAATATTGGCTAAATTGAGGAATTTTAGATATAATTATTTTTTCTAAATTTTATAGTAATAATACAAAATATTAAATATTAAAAAATAAAAATATTTTATAAAACTAATGACTTTTATATTTATTACAAAAGTACTCTTATAAGAGCATAATAATATAAAATTTTGGTAATGTCAATCATTTAAATAACTTCAAGCTGATAAGATATATTGTTATATATTTCCTAATTATTGTAGTAATTTTCTATCATTTTAAATCCAAAATGAAATACTACAAAACCATTAAGTAATACATTGAAATTTATTTCATAACCAAGTTTACTATACATACTCATTGGTGTACAATAAAACTTACATCTGACAAAAGCTTCGATCATTTGCGTCCTATAATCTTCATAATTAATCGAGATACACGGTCAATTTCTTTTTCAATTTACTATAGAACATTGTTCAAATAATATAAGTTTTTAACAATAAAAGTGAAGTAGTCTAATAATATATCTTATTTATCTTAAATATACATTGTATACATTTACTAAATATTTTCCTAAATTTCTTTTTAAACAACATTTGTCACTTGTAAGTCTTGTTTCGTTTCATAATTATTTTCTTACTTCGCTGATCATCAGTTTTTCCATTTTACTCGATACTTATAAAACTATAAATAGAAATATGCCATGGGGATAATGCTCGTTTTGTTTCATTTAAAATAGCACTTTTCTACAAAGCATAGCTAATTCTTCAATTACCAATTACTAATTACTAAATATACATTTTATTTCTTTTCGATCTAATGCACGCTTAATTAAATGATAAATTCCAAACTACTCTGTATGTATAATGTCAAGTATATGCATTTAAGTTATTAAAAACTTGTCGTGATAAATGGCTATTTTATGTAAATTCGGCTATCAGGTACTGCAATGTTGAATGTCTATTTGGACACATAATTATCCACTAGCCATAATTTTATGTCTTTAAAGATCGAGTAGATTTGTTTATTACATATGTATATTGATGAAATGTGTTTTTTATGTCTATTAAAAATGTATTCAGTAAAAATCAAAATGTTTTTTATCTGATGCAATACCTGTACATTTTAAAATTTTGTGTCGGCATGAAAAACATTGGGTAACCGAATATGCTTTTACTGAAAGTATATCATTGTATGAAACCTTTCAATTTGTGAATGTTAAGTATAAAAATGTGATATTAACAAGTCAAACTTGATTAAGGCGGTTTTCCGCCGGAGCCAAAACCGTAATTTCCGCCGGATTCAAAATTACAGAAAACTACTGGACAGATTATACGCCCTAGTCAAATATATATAATCTACATACTTTGCTCTACATTCGTACCAAATTTCAATTTCATCGATCAATAACTGCAGCCTATAGGGGTCAAAATATACAAAAATACACATAAAATTCAAGGCGATTTTTCGCCCGAGCCAAAAAAATCGCTTTTATTTTGATATATATTTATGTACATTTTGACCCCTTTAAGTAAAAGTTATTAACTGATGAAGTTGAAAATTGGTATGAATGTAGAGCAAGAAATTTAGTTTATATATTTGACTATAGGGCGTATAATCTGTCCAGTAGTTTTCTGTAACTTTGGCTCCGGCGGAAAATCGCCTTAATCTAAAATCGCCTTAACCTATCGCCTTAAAATCGCCTTAATCTATTGCATCTATCTCATTAAAATATTTGTATAAGACTACAATAATATTATAATATTATGACATGCTATTATATTATTATTGCATTATGACTCAATATTAAAATAGAAAACAATATATTACGAGTATATTATCTGATATTTTTCTTTTCCTTTCTTATTTCAAAGCATGTGGAAGTGTGCAGCATCCAGAAGTTGAAACACTTTGTCAAACTGGTTGAAACTGGAATTCTAAAAGATAGCTGCGATCATAATGCACTTCAATTGCGTGCTGTTATCCAGAAATTACGTCATGTCACAACCTCTGGCTCCGATTCACACTATCACGAGTCTAATTCATTAGGTAAAATAATTCATGATGACATCATTTAATTTTTCTGTCAGAGCATTACCTTATTGATTTTATATGAAATGCATGTATCTTAACCAATAGTAAGATTGAAGCAATGCAAGAAAATAATAATAAATATTATTATTATAATTTATCCACCTCAGAGACCACTTCCAACTCACACTTATCAAGAAAATAATAGTACAGCTTTTTAGTAACGCTGAATATTTTGCTTCTACATGTATAAATTATTAAATGTATATTATCTACGTCATCATAAGCAGCATTAAACCTTGTTAACAAGTTATTTCTTAATGTAATGATTTGGATGCATTAGTATTTTTCAAACAGGAGAATGTGTGATCACATTTAATTTGTTCAGTTACAAAGCTGAACAAATAACTTAATATTATATTAATAATGTACATTTTATGTGGTCAATATGGATAAAGATAAGGGTTTGTCGTTTCCCATTCATAAAATATGTAATTTAGTATTTGTACTTATTTTGTTAAGCAAAACTATGGCAACCTTAAATCTTTTTTGTGCATATTTTATGTCTTAAAATCTACTCATATGCCTATCAATATTTGTGGAATTTTTTATGAAAATGTTTATAGTATAATAATAAAATATTGAAGTAAGTATGACATTAATATTATTTATTAAGCCATATCATGATTTATGAAATGATGTAATTGTATATAGATTGTCCTGATCAAAGAATGCAATAAACCCAAATTATATTTACAAAAACTAATTTTTTAAAACGATACATTTTAAACATAATGTATCCAAGTATATACTTATAAGTTTGTATTTATTATTTAAGAATTAATTAAGAATTGCTGCATATATATAAGTGTTACCAACATATAAAAATCAATATTAGTTATCACGTAATATAAATTCCTAATTACCAAATGACTCACACTGGAATAGAAATAAGTATGAAATTTACATATTCAAACGGGAAACAATTTCATCTACAGATACATCGCAATAAGTTGTGTATGTCTTTTTATATACATATTTATGTGAATTGGATGTGAATATTTCCCTTGCAAACCAAGTAATAATTAGATTTCTCTTGAAGCTAGATTTCCAAGCAATACAACAACGATGAACAGAGAAATCAAATATATCTATAATATGCCACCAAGAAGATGTGTTCAGATATTATCGGGATAATTTTTTGCTCAATCATTCGGGTTGTATGTTATCTTCTTCTTGATTTATTCCTTCTATGCATTTTTCCTTCTATGCATTTTTCCTTCTCACCAAAGTTAAGCGAAGTTTTCGTGATATATAAATCCAAATACTTATGAAACAAAAAACGTAAAATAAGTATATATATATTATGCTAAATGATTTTATTATTTGTATATTTCAAATATGAAATAAAAATATATCTTATATATGAGTAATTTTTATTTAGTAAGCGTATGTTATATTTTCTATATAATTCAGTTATCTAGGATACTTAAGAATCTTGGTTATCACCCCTTACCACATTAGCATTGAGTGATGTGAATTATATATGTATTTACTGTTTTGTTAAAAGTAAGAAAATCGACTGTTTCTTTATTAACATAATTTAATGTATGGAATACAATAACTAATTAATCCGATTAAAAATTAAAGTATAGTATTACAATTCCATTTTAAAATGATTTATATATTAAAAAAAAGTTAAGAGAGCAAGTTAGAATATTTCATTTATTTATTTATAACCCGTAATACTTTTTTAATTATTTTACACGCAATTATTTATAATGTAAATAGGCACATTTATTTATATAAGTGAATTATAAAAATGTAATATTTTGATATTTTTAACCATTTCATTTTACATATATTTAATGAATGTAATTTTGCTTCTAAATATAATACGTTTGGTTTGGAAAAATTGTATGTTCCTATTAAAATGCTACTAAAATTCTCTCATCATTTTCCTTATTTAAATCTATTTATGAGTCAATTTAACTTCTAATCAGATTATCTGGTACCTCCACATCACCGTGATGAGGGTGAGCATTATCTAACACTATTGTAGCTTGTCGTCCACCCAATGCTCGAGACATGTTGAGCAAAAAAGAGGAAAACGATTGAGTTGTTATTGGACCGTCCATCAACTCAAAATGGACTAATCCATCGTTGCGGGA
>JAYRBW010006897.1:0-35024 GCA_036023295.1 Invenusta paracnida
AGACCATATCTAGACCCTAGACCATCTTAAACCGTAGACCATATTTAAACCGTAGACCATATCTAGACCCTAGACCCTAGACCATCTTAAACCCTAGACCATCTTAAACGGTAGACCATATCTAGACCCTAGACCATCTTAAACCGTAGACCATATTTAAACCGTAGACGCAATTTTTATAATTTTATGAATAATTTGCTGCAAATACTCGTAATAAGAAAGAAAACATTGTAATTAGTAAAAAATAAAATATTGATCAGATATACATAAATAGTTACAATACATAAACAAACAATATTTTAGCTATCTAAACTTTTTATCATTTCAACTATCACACAAATAAATAAGTTAATTTGATAATTTTGTAAAACAAAACTATTGTAAAAATACCTAAAATAATTATTATGCCGAAAGTAGTCATGTTATACCAAAAATATATATTTTTCACAAATAAAATGTGTTACTAATAATAATAAAAAAAGAATAATTATTTGAAAACGCTATTTCATGAAGTATAAAATAATAGTTAAATATGCTTATTTTGCTTGCTTTGGACTATCTATTTTACATTACTTTTTACTTATAAAGCACAAATATAGTGAAAATTCGTTTGAAATATAATATTTAAAGGACCCATGTGTGATAGTTTTATGAAGTAAAATATGTTTTGAACATTAAAAATACATTTTTATTGCTTTTTTATTAATTAACTTTGGTTTAATAACATCTATAAATATTTAAACCAAAATAATAAGTTACATCTCGCAAGTTATTGTAGGAAGCCTAATCACTATGAATGATGTAATTAATCAAGATAATTTTATTACTGCATTCAACGAAGCATGAACTATGAATATACGAGGCTAACAGCCAGTAGGAATTCGGAGGTAGAAATATAAATACAAGAATGTGGGAAACCGTTTCCAAGATGAAAATTTAATAAAAAATAATCCGTCGAAATCAAAAGACCTCTATATGGTATTTTATGCTATTATTCCTTTGTATATCATATAGGTAATAATTGCTCTAGGTATAATGGCGGTAGACTTTGCTAATCCACTGTTCATCTAAAGATTCAATTGTTTGATTTATAATAAGCTTTATTGTAAAAAATAGTGTCTCACATTCAAATTTTAATTTTTATCACAATTATATTCATCACGACAATAAAATTTAACGTTAAAACTGTATTACTCAAAATGTAGTTATATTATATATTATATACTCGTAGATAGATATATGTAAGTCCAGTCTTCATTAAACATTTTATTTATTTAACTATTAATTTAAATTTAATTCAAATAAGCTGTAATACTTTTTTTTCTTCTATTTATCGCATTTTAAGCTATATATTCTTGATATATAAAAATTAAGTTATCTCGAAGAGAAACATTCACATATTTCTTTGTACACTTTTATCTAATCATATAAATTTTCAACATTTATTTTTATATTTGAAAACAAATTTAAACTAAGGAACAAAAATTTCAAAATCTATTTTATTAAGTTAGAGACTTTTAAATAAAATATAAAACGATAATGCATTCAAGATTCAGAAACAGCATTAGAAATGTATATTTAAATCAACGAAAATCCGAGTTCTACACATTTGGGCAATTAATGCGCTTCAAATCTATACATCAATATATTGTTCAAAAAAATAGATTATTGACTAGCACTATACGTATATTCTGATAGAAAAGCAATAAAAATAGGCACTAAATTTGTTTAAATCAATATAAGATGCCAAACCAGTTGATTGTTTAAATTCAAAAACGAGAAAAGTGAAAACAATTAGCGCTATTTACAAAGTATAAATATGATAATCAAAACTGTTCAATGCTGTAGTTGTAAATAGTGTAATTTAATGATACATTTAATCCTACCTATCTGCCACACCTCTTCGCAAGAGGATTCAGTTTAACTTATAAATAAACTGTTTAATTAAAATATTTCTATAGTTAAAAAAACAGAGAAAATAGAATATGTATGTAACTAATATCCCAATAAATAGAACATATTTTTAAATTGATTCGTTATAATTGAGAATTAAGACGATCACAATATCATAAATATTTTATGTTTATGTATGCCAATTCATTAGAATTGTGTTTCACCTGCAAAGGTCAATTTTCCACTTTCATTCGATATACTCGTATTTAACATATATCTCAAATTATGTATGTCATGAAGCTTAATATATAAGAATACTGTTATTAGCGACTGTAGAAGTCATCAAATCATCGGTACAAGCTAATTACCTTAATTACTTTAAAATATTTCATATGCTTTATCCATTAAATATAATATACAATTATGCATTATATTTTGTGAATATTAATATTTTTTATATAATATATTTAGTATATATAATTATATTTTTGAAAAATTTACGTATTGATGTATTTCGCAATTAAATCAGTATAAAATTTAAATGATAATTATTTTTTATACATATGTAAGCCAGTTTTAAGAAATTGTAGATTACATTAGGGTACATGTATTGAACATTATGGGACATTTAAGCACAATTGTATTTATTGTCATTATATAAAATAACGTATTTATTATAACTGTAAATAGGATTGTAAAAATACACATCTATACATATTTGCAAATTCTGTATTTTGTTGAATCAGCCAATAGCGTTTATTATACTTTTTACAAAAAGTGCCAAGTATCTCATATTATCTTCAGGTTGATAAAATATAGAACATGCATCGAAGGTAATATGGGGCAGTCTAATCCTTAATTATTAGTCAATATTGTCACTAAGCCTCAAAATATATTCCAATTAAAACCGAAAATCACTTTAAAGGTCTTTCTAGAACGTATTAGGTACAATACAAAATAAGCAATAACAAAAAGCATTAAGATTGTGAATCATAATTTTATATTTCATTTAAAAAATCGAAAAACTGCTTTGTATATGTAATAGTTAGACACATGTGTAGACATTTTAGTAAAATGATATAATAATATACAATTGTATAGTTAAATTGATGAATTTAAAAGGTACCTATAATAAAGTATACGTAATAATATAACTGCTATTATTAAAATATTACATGTACAATTTGACTTAGTATGAATAACATTAGTACAAAAAAATGCGAAAAATGTAAAAACGTAATGGTATATTGTGATAAGTAATCAAGTCTTCTCAAATATACAAACTTTGCCACACATATCTACACAGTCGTCATGCATCCACAATGAACAAGCTGTGCACTGTATTCACACATATCTGCACAGTCGTCATGCATTCACAATGAACAAGCTGTGCATTGTATTCACACATATCTGCACAGTCGTCATGCATCCACAATGAACAAGCTGTGCACTGTATTCACACATATCTGCACAGTCGTCATGCATCCACAATGAGCAAGCTGTGCACTGTATTCACACATATCTGCACAGTCGTCATGCATCCACAATAAGCAAGCTGTGTACTGTATCCATACATATCTGCACAGTCGTCATACATCCACAATGAACAAGCTGTGCACTGTATTCATACATATCTGCACAGTCGTCATGCATCCACAATAAGCAAGCTGTGCACTGTATCCATTCACTATTAGTCGAAATCTAAAAAGAATCTCCTACAAATTTTACAGAAGATATCTCTGTTTGTCAATTGTGTTGATAAACGATCTTTTCTTTCTTCTCGCTGCTATTCCAACTGATAATGACTTGAGATTTTTATTTCTGAAAATTATTTTGGTCATGCGGTTTGACATTTTTTTGCGCGGTTATGTTCTTTGAGATGTACAAGTTCTCTATCTACCTAAGGAGGACTCCAGATTTTTTGCTGTTCGTTTCTGTAATTTTGGTAAGGTTGTACATCCATCCTAAATCATCCAATAATACCCTTTTTTTACCTTACGAAAAACTATTTAAAATTAATGCTTTAATATGTGTTCCATACTTTATCAAAAATTTCAAGTTACACCAAACAAAACATTTATATTCAACGATACGAACATCAGTGTTTAAATTTTTAATAACTAATTTGACCTTACTCAGAAATATTCTCAATATTATGATCTTATGAACACCTTTATCAACTATTACGGTTTGTAAATCTGTATAATTGTTTATGTTTCTTTTTTATCTTGCAAGTTTCTATCACATATTATTCCTTTATCTATGAATCATTTTTACAAAAAAAAAAATTAGAATAACATATTTAGCCCATAACTACAAATAATAATATAACTATGCCATACTGTTACCGTACGTACCAGTTCGAAAGTTGTCTAAAATGGTACCATACTTTCAAAATGAATAATATGTAAACCAAAAAAGTATTATCACATTTTAAATGATTTCAGTGCGGAGCACATTTCTAGAAAGTATCTTCTTATAAAATTAGGAAATTCAAAACTTTAATTTGAAACATCATGTGACTCATTATTTAATGTGTATCACTATTTATGCAAATGTTGAAAAGGAAAGTAGAATTGGGAAGCAATTATAATATTAATTGTAATTATACATGATACAGAATACAAAAAGCGGTTACGCTTAATAAGTGATAATTATGTTACAAACTCTAAAAACTGATTTTTATCTAAAAATGAAGTCATTTGATTGTAAAAATTGTGATAGATGTCTTGAAAGAAAAGTTAAAGATAATTTATTTAATATCAAAAGAGAAAACTATTTCCTAATAAAATATTATATAACTTTTAAACACTTTTAGTGAATATAATTAAGTATTTATATATATACATAAACACAATTGGGTATTTTCTATAAAGTACAAGGTACAAAATTTGAAAGTACTTAGTAAAGTCTATATGCAAAGATACAAGCAAAATTCTTTAAGGTAAGTGTTTAAAATAATTCATACTACTATAACTAATTAATATATGTGTATGATACACAAATGACTACTGATAAGAATTCTTAGTAGTATGATAACAATATTCATTAATTAATTATTTGTTTGTGCAATATATTTTATTAATTAAATCGCAAAAATATAATTTGTTCGACTATGGATAGCAAACATGTGCGTTTTTACCTATGTACAATATTTGAAATAACAGTAATAATTACACAAAATTAATTAGTTACAACTGCTTATTTATAAATAAATGCATGTATGGCAAATTTTAAATTTAATTTTAATTTTCGTGATAAAATGAACAAAAATGACACCAGCGACTATAATAGCAGCAAAAATAGAATATTATAAATTGAATGTGTTTGGAGATTATGTATCAATATGTACATGTTGTGAATTTGAGAGAGACAGACTGACAGACAGACGAACAGATGATAAATAAACAAATAGATAGACAGACAGACAGTCGACTATAGCAAAGTGTAGAACCGATAGAGAGTGAGAGGAAGTCAATTGTGACCAGCAGAAAGTGGAACTCGCTTGGGGCCCTGTGAGGGAAGAGGGAAGAAGAGGGGTGGAATCCACTGAGAATCAATATCATTTTATAATTCGGTTTACATTAGAAATTATATTGTAAACTGTCTATATTTTCTACAAAAATGTATCGAGTTATACATTTTTCTATTGAAACAACAAGAATTTTCGTCTTATTCTACAAATGGTTTACGAAATTTTTAATAATATTAATCAATTCCGATACATGTTAATGCTAAGATTTGAGGGCAGTTATTTCATATTTATAGCGAAATGTATTGATTAGTAAATATACTTTAATCGGAGGAGATAATTAAAACATAAGACCCGGAATATGTTTTTTCGTTAAAACTAATAATATAAGAAAGCATGTATAAATCACTAAATGGACCCTCATTTGACTGATGCATGCAACAATAAACATTTGATAGATATTAATAAAACTAACTACAGATTAAAATGTTAATTGGAATTAATGTTTTGCAAGAAACAATAAAGCAATACATTTGGTGGTAACACTATTCTACCTTCACTTTTCTGTGGATGTGATTTTTCGTATCATCTACCGATAAATTTCACACATAAACAATCTAACGCATACTATTAATGTTTTCTTTGTTATTGCTTATCTTATAGTTACTTAAATTATTACCTTTGTGATTTTCAATTTCTGATATGCATGTATGTACGTATCTCTCTTTTTATATGTGGTAACATTCTTTCCGTTAATTTATTAGTTTGAACATTACTGAACGGTACAACAACAAAAGATAACAATTAATTATTTATCACACGAACTAAAATAATGCGGCTGTTCAAATGTGGTTGATAAAAATCCTAAAATTTTAAAATTATCTGATTTGTTATTGTTATACTGAATTTAAAGATTTCTAAAATTTAGAAAAACAAATTTTCACTGAACATTTATTTCTAAACAGTCTGTTAGACAAACTAAATAAATAATGTTATCTGTTCATTCAGCTATATTAAAAAGTTAATAATTATTTTTACGTTCAAGGCAGCATTCAAGACACAATTTTAAAACGTACAAACGCTTAAATATATGTAAATAAGAAAAATATGCTTCATTTTACTTCAACTTAACAATCAATGCATTATAATATACTTTAAATTAATACAGATCATATTAAAAATAAGATGTTATATAAAATATATTGATTCTCAATGAATTCGCTCCCTCTCATCATCTCCCCCCTTCCAGCTAGAGCGGCACCATGGCACGAGAAGTGTAGAATGCGAGCAAAGTTATTTCTATTATTATAGTATAGTATAATGATTAATTTAGTACTCAGGAGTAAAATAAACAAAAGTTTGGAAATAGTAAGTAGAAATGGCAAGCAGAAATAAAAGTATTGACTTATCTGTGTTCAAATGAAAATAATTAATAAACGACTTTAAAACTTATAAAAATAAATTATCAATGAAAGAACAGAGCTTTCGATATGTGATATGTGGGACTAATACGATAATTATGATCAAAAAGGTGAAAAGTTAATAATGAAATTTAGATACACAAATAGGAAAGCGCAATTAAAAAACAGGATAAAAAATACATGATGTGAGCAAATCATTTAATAGAATAAATAAGAAAATTGGCTATACTGCCATTAACAAAAATTAAAATTTAGTAAGCTATCTTTATAATACAAAATAAAACAGCAACTAAAAATTCAATGTGTATTTTGATTCTAAAATAAGTTTTACTTCTATTAAAACTCGGTCGAAGTTTCCACCACTCTCAAAAGCAGCAATAGTTTAAAAGTTGCAGTTTATAAGATCGTAATTAATTTTACACAGATAAGAGTAGCCGTGACTTATCCACCAGCTATAAATAAGAGAAATTTTATATTTTAAATTACAATCTTGATAATGTTTTCGTCGTTTATTTTTAACTGCAAGCATGGCACTAAACTTTGACTCATCTTCCATTTTACAAAACGTGTGATATTATAGACTTATTGATAGATGTGTCATTGAAGCCACTTCTATATATTTTTCATAACTTGAACTCAATAAATATAGATTCAGGATTTTTACATGTTAATGACAGCATAACCAAATTCGTTATCAATTCTAATAAATGATGTACATGCATACCTCCATGTTTACATGTTTATTCTTACATGTATTTTTATTGTAACAATTTGTCTTACACAGTTTTATTTTAATAGCGCTTTACTATTTATATACAAGAATTTTTTTACTGTTTTGACCATAAAGTAATAAATATATTAAACCTAAAGAATTCTATTATTAATATTTGTAATGACGAAAACTCATAACGATACTTCTTATTTAATACTTCAATGAATATTCTATTCATACCTTAGTGCTTTTGACAATGAATGAGACGTTAGATATCAATGAAGGAGACGTTATATACCAATGAATGAGACGTTAGATACCAATGAATGAGACGTTAGATACCAATGAATGAGACGTTAGATATCAATGAATGAGACGTTAGCTACCAATGAATGAGACGTAAGCTACCAATGAATGAGACGTTTGATATCAATGAATGAGACGTTAGATACCAATGAATGAGACGTTAGATACCAATGAATGAGACGTTATATACCAATGAATGAGACGTTAGATACCAATGAATGAGACGTTAGATATCAATGAATGAGACGTTATATACCAATGAATGAGACGTTAGATACCAATGAATGAGACGTTATATACCAATGAATGAGACGTTATATACCAATGAATGAGACGTTAGCTACCAATGAATGAGACGTTGCTACCAATGAATGATACGTTAGCTACCAATGAATCAGACGTAAGCTACCAATGAATCAGACGTTAGATACCAATGAATGAGACGTTAGATACCAATGAATGATACGTTAGCTACTAATGAATCAGACGTTAGATACCAATGAATGAGACGTTAGCTACCAATGAATGAGACGTTAGCTACCAATGAATGAGACGTAAGCTACCAATGAATGAGACGTAAGCTACCAATGAATGAGACGTTAGCTACCAATGAATGAGACGTAAGCTACCAATGAATGAGACGTTAGATACCAATGAATGAGACGTTAGATACCAATGAATGAGACGTTAGATACCAATGAATGAGACGTTAGCTACCAATGAATGAGACGTTAGTTACCAATGAAAGCTCAGCCATGCATTTATATACATAGATGAGTATTTTTTAAATTATAAAGTGGTCCTTCTCTTTTTAGGAATGTTATGCAGTGGTCAAAATAATTACTGCAATATTGAGCATATTAAATGACAAAATGAGCCCAAATTTCAGATCAATATTTCAAAGTATGTAATTGTTATATGATATTATATATCATATTAATATTACACGATGAATCTCTATTTGCAGTAAATCTTAATTGAATTAAAGGCTAGATTTTTGTCCTTAGTTACAGAAAATATCCAATTTATAAGTAAGTGAAAGTTGTGAGTCTTAAGCATAATGATTTATTTGTGTCTTCGTACAGGCCACTATTCACGTTGGTAACTTAAAACTGCGTAGAGTTTATATTATATATAAATCAATAAATTTTATTTTTTTATTATAAATCATAGAATTGTCTTCATAAATATACTTTTTAAACTAGAAACGCGTGTGTTTTTGTGATGATATTCCTAACTTTCTACATTCAATAGGAGTAAATTATCTAAGCAAACTGTATAATTGTAAAATTTTAGATATGATTTCTCTAATTTAAAAATTCAAATGATAAATAATATATTCTCTTAATTAATAGATATTACGTATATTTCAAGTAAGATTGAAATCCGTAAAAATGTAATAATTTAGTTTAAAATGTTTTGGGAAAGTTCTACTTAAGATTCAATATTCAAAAGTATATAAATTCACATACTAATCTACATATATACTTAATTGATTAGATGTTAAGAATAGCATTATCAAGTCTATAATAAGATCCGAGTTAATTGATACAAGTCAAAGTTTCTAATATGAGCATCATCAAACTGACTCTGGATGGATCTGTGATACTTGGAAATACACATCCATGCACATTTAATATTTTAAAATTAAATTTCACATCATTATAGACCAATCCCTAAGTATATTTATGACTTATAATATTACATATTAATTTTATCAATCAAAGATTTTTTACATGAATCGGCAGGATAATTGAATTGAAATTAATAAGATTATAATTCTTTGACATTGTTGAGACAGAAATTCTATAAATATAAACTATAAAATATAAAAATGTAAACTTGTCTATAGTGCTGTATAGCTTCACTATATAATTGAAAAAGATACATTTTGTATTTATTTCTATTATCTAACATGTATAATAGAATTCAAAATTTAAAACCAAATAAATATACATATATGCAGCGTTTTATCTATTATTTACCAGCAAACAATGCTATTTATTAAACTATAAATAGCTACTATTGTTGTGACACGAGTTACTATAATTAACATGCGTACCAATTTACAATATTTATATTTGTACATGTGATACAATCGATACATTATGTATAATTGCCGAATTAGTTAAAGTGTATATAAATAAGTTCTCTTAAAAACTTTGTGAGCAAGAAAATTATTATTCACAGTGGATTATATAATTTGAATGTTAATTTTAAGTATTTAGTATAAATATATAAAGCATGGAAACCTTAATCGAATTTTTATATTAATAATTTGTTTAAAATGATTTAATTGATAACATATTACGTTTCATGATAATATATATAAATATACATTTTTATAGCTAAAGATTAACTAATACAAATATAAATGATAAAGAACAATGCACTAGAATTTATGTTTCAATCGTGTATTTATTTTGCGTATACTAATATAAATATAATTTTGCTTTAGTACCTGACTGAAAATAAAAGCGTTGATTGTAAAATTAGATATAATAAAACATAAATTTGCCATAGTTAATAAAGTATAAAAGATTAAAACACATAATAGATATTTGATTATAGCAGACTCTGTTTAATCAGTTATTATCAATTTATCAAACTACTTTATAATATTCATCAAAAAAAATTTCAAAAATGACAAACTGTGTCGATAAAGAATATCATAAATAACAGTAAATACTACATCAAATAGCCTATACATAAATTAGTTACCTTTTTTATTAAGAGTTACACTTGAGTTATAATAAAATGAGCAATCAACCAAGTAACAGTTAATCATAACAAATAAGCACTTCAATTTTATTTCATTAGTTTTCGCTCCAAAAGACGTCTGAAGTACTTATTTTACAATAAACATTTTGTTCAAAAATTTCAAATGAGAAAAAGTAAGTCATGCAACATTGACCAATTAGTAATATTTGTATTTCATTAGAAAATCTGCGCTGTGTTGAAAAGCATACATGTGTAATACCAAGGTACATTGGTATGTTTTGATCTATAGCAAGATTAGCGTAACACGTAGTAAAGATGAAATATTTTATGAAAAAATTGGAATTTTAATCATAAAAATGATTAAAAAAACTGACCCCGATGTAAATCTAACACGGTGTACTTAAAAAATAAATAAAACGAAAAATGTTGGATGATATTTAAAAGTTTTAAAAATTATGGCTAGATTGCCCTTGCATGAAATAGGTAATATAGTATATGCATTTCTCTACAAAAATTGAAAACCATTTAAACAAGAAGATATGTAAAAAAAGTACGCTTTAAATAGAAAAAAACAAAAAAAATGTAAACTTATATTTGAAAATGATGCTTTATTATTATAAATAGACAGACTTTTGCAGCAATTAAATAAGCTTAGTCAAAGTTACTTTTATATTTACGTATCGAAATATGTAGATAAATGGCAAGAAAAAAAGGAAAAGAACAAATAACTGAAATTACTATTTAATGAACAATTCGGCTGAATAACTTAGAAACAAATATTTGCAAACATTCCTGAGCGCAGAATATACAAGACGCGCAATATCTGAGGATCATATTGAAGAAATCAGGCGTAAAATAATGCACTATATCTATATATGACAGCTCGAAGCGTGATAATAGATGCATATTATTCATATTAGAAATACAAATTATTGACCCTGCTACTACATAATCTGATATAGCAGTCAACGGACAAAGATATTGTGGCTTGTCAGTAAAACAAATTGGCGAGGATGTACATATAGGGCGAAGATAGGGTTAGGGTGGGCGCAAGCTTAACGTGCAAATTAGACATATTTATATTATTCAAACACAAGAAAAGAGCAAGATGGAAGAAAACGAGAAGAATAGCCAGTACAAACCGCATGGTTATTTCACACATGAAAGGATATCTGTGGAAATAAGATTTGTCGGGAAACGAAACGAAAAATGAAAGTAAGTAAATTTCGATGATATGAGGGTTTGTCTATATGTATGTGTCTAGAAACAACGTCTTTAGTTTGTTCCTTTTATTTAAACAAAAAATAATTAAAGAAATTAATGTCAAACTGTAATAAACATTTGCTGAACATTTTAAGAGTTAAACACCGTAGAACATTTTTAAATAAAAATGAAAAATCATTTCTAATATTGATATTAATGCAATTAAAATGTTTCGCAAAACAAATGTATTTCATTTATACTGAAATCTATTCAACTATTTATGCTTCTTCAGATTAAACTGTTTAGACATTATCTAATAAAATTATGTCGGGTAGCAGAGTAGTAGTATTTTGTGCCAACGAAAGGCGATTATTATATTTATAATATCATTGGTTTACTAATAATGTATTTTTTAACCACCATTAATTTATTGGCAATTTAATCTAAATGATAAAAAAAATCATATATGACGACTACAACTAAATAAATAAATTTAGAGTGTAGGTTTCATATATCCGGAAAATAATATTAATAATTATTTGGACACTAAGAATTAACTTAAAGCTTTCTATGGCTCTAAAATTTAATATAACTTGCTAATCATATATTTAAGTAGTTTAGTGACCCGAAGACTTAAACAATGGCTTCAAAGGGAATTCTTGTAGTAACCAAAGAATTTTAATATAATTTTATGATAAAAAATCGTCTACCATACTAAAAAATATACAATTGATAAAGATTAAACACAATTTGAGAAAAAAAGTATGTATTTTAATGTTGATAGTCTGAAATCAATTATTAGTTTGTAAATTTTTGTTAACGATAATTATAATACTATTTTGAACTTGTTATATACTAGCAAGTTAACAAACTAAGTACAGGCTAAGCAGTATATTACACGAATAAATGTAAATAGTGGTTACAGAAGGCCACGAAATATTGTTAGAACTAAATTAAACAAGAGAAAATAGAATAATAAAAAAAGTTTCAAAAAAGTAAATAATTTAATCAAAATAATGATTTTCTATTAGTAAAAAGTATAATAAATAAAAAGGTTACAATCAAATATATTATAATCTTTCAGAATATTTCACCCCTCCTTAGGTGTTAAGTGAGGAAAATTTTTGTATTAAAGTGTTATGTCGATATAGAATGTAATTGATTATTCTATACTACAATAATCCAATGTTAAATATTGAAATGCAAATAGAATACATTTCGTAGTTAAAATTATACGAATAAAGAGACCTTTTAGAAAAAAATGCTTTTAAATTAAGACTAAAAATCTATAATAATAATAATAATAAAACTACGTCTAGATATATAAACTAATAGCGTAAAATTGACACTATGTATTATCAATCTTTTTTTTTATAAAAAAATGGTTTAAAATAGCTATTTAAAAAAAGTTATGCAGAATATTTAATAAAAATCTATAAAAATGCGCAAAATACACTTACCAAATTAGTACCAATATCGATCGGAGCTGGATTAATCAATGACGTCAGAGGTAGGCATGGTGGTGTCATCGGGTTCTCGTCATCGCTGTCTGCAAACATATAAGCCGGTAAGATGGATGTGGGAACGTTGTTTTCTCGTACAGAAGAAGGTTGTGTTTGTGGTAGTGTGCAATTACTGGAAGATTGGTTGTTCGTATGTTTAGGTTTGGGTGGAGAAGAGTTCTGTAGAGATTCTGTTATAGGTAGGATAGTGCTTGAGTTTGCCATTTTGGTGTATTGATCACGTATTTCATGTACTGGTGATATAGTCAATGTAGAACGGTTTTCGTTGTCTTCAGTCGAAGCTTCAGTCCAACCGGTGCCATTAGCCTTTTGTCTCGTTGAAGGATCCTGTTCACTTGGCTAATCATAAATGGGAGAAAATTAGAAAAATATTATGCATATATTTTATAGTACTTATTAAATTCACAAGTATTATAATTTTTTTTTAATAATTTTAATAATTAGAATTTTTAAAATAAACTGAACTTTTAAAAATATGTTGAATAGCCTTTCTTAACTCTTTCTATCATTGACACTGCATCGCAAAAATGTTAATTAAAAGCGGTTGACAACATAAACATACAAATATTGCTTATTACATGTCAACGATTTGTTAGTTTTACAATAAACACCAGTCTAAAATGAATTATGTGAATAATAAAATCGACACTAATTCCCGAGTATAATAACATTTATTATATTCATTTTGTATATAATTATATGCATACGTAGACCTACGTACAACTGCCGATTGAAAATCTATTTAAAAACATTGTTTTACTTTCTTTGCTTGTAGATGTACATAAAATAACATAAAAACAAATCTAATAAATCTTACAAATATTTGAAATTGTAAATACTATTTATTTGAATTGTTTGATCTTAAATATAATTAAAACGATTTTTTAGCAATGCTGTAATGTCTATCGAATTTGAGGAAAAAAAATCTTCTGTCTTTGTATTAATAATATATACAGTTGTTTAGATTGATACATCGCACTATTTTTTAACTTTGAAAACTTCTAATATTTATTTAAAAAACATATTATGTATTTTTGCAAAGTTATTAATATACTGAGTGTTTCATAAGTCCCACATCATAGGAAACATTTATTTATGTTATTTACGTGAAAAGTAATACTTGAAAGGATACATTTAAAATTACTAAATGACTTAAAATGACTTTTAAACGAATATATACCTATACATAAATTCTTCAAAAAGATTACCACCATTTTCAATGCACATATGTCAACATTTCGAGAAAGAATTTTGTGCTTTACGGATTATCACATCAGCATCGATTTTAACCCATCTTAAGTTTGAATATTTTACATATCATTGCATCCAGTGTTATTGGTCTGTCTATTGCAATACTGACTTGAGGTGACCCCAAAGAAAGAAGTCTAAGAGTCAAGTTGGCAGAATCTGGTGGCCACTCAACACTCCTTTGGCGCACTATCCATATTAATGATATGCAAATATCGAAAATAATGATATATACTTAATAATAGGTTTCATATAATCCCTCATAGCTAAAAGTAGAAATCCATCTAATCACGTGGAGATAAAAACAGACTACTTTTTAAATTTATTCTTTGGAATCATTTGTCCGATAATGCGCGTCTTATGAAACACCCTGTATACTTCATAGAATAAGTCTGCTTTATAATAATTCATATTTTAAATTAAACGTTGAAAAATTATGCAATAAACAGTGATTTTTTATGTACGATATATATATTTAAAGTATTTCATTGAACTTGTGTGTTTCAAAGTTAAAACAGATTTTCTTTTGCGGCTTGTAAACAACAGGATAATCATTAGTGAAGCAATACTTAAGCATATAACTTCAGAATTGTGGAATAAATATTATAGCAGCATTTAAACAAGTATTATTAACAACAAAGAAATGGAGAAATGGAAAAAAAGATTATGATAGAAAGTTTACATTTTGATCCAAAAGTAATCAGAAAGTAATGAGAATATATGAAAGAATAGAAATCACATATATATAAAGATTGAAAATATTTGTGTTAAAATATAGAATAATATAAGAAAATGAAGAAAAATATAAGTGAAAGTCATAGAATACTTTAAATTTGAAGTTATACAAATAATGCATGTAAATATAATTACTATTAAGTACAAAAAGATATTGAAAAACGACATATAGAAGATGATTAGCAGAATATTAAGTATTAGTTTTCGCGACTGACTAATAAATTCGATTTGTTATTTCTAAGTGTTATTTGGATTATGTGAATTGAAAAAAAATTAGGAATGAAGGCCGTGTCATGGAAAAAGCAGCTTTCCTTGTTTGAAAAGTTGCAATGCTAGCACACAATAAAATACCGAAGTATTTAGTAGAAGCGAACAGCATATGTATATACAAAAGTAAAGTATTTGAGTAAATATAGGTAGTTCGATTGTTAAAGAATGAAGAGGTTGAGGTTTGAGTTGCAAATAGCTGTGATTTGTTAAAAATTAATTCCAGTAGATATCAGCATATTTAAATGTTTATATGTAACGATGTAAAAGATGATTAAAAAAAAGAAGTTTACATATTCGTTGTGGATTAATTTTATTGTACGAATAAGTACAAATAACTGAGTATATCTTATCCAACATAAATGTAAGGTGGAATTTTAACGGAAATGTTATATTTTGACGGGATTTTGTTTAGATGTGATGAAATAGTTTTAATTATACCGATAAAATTAATATGTATATACAATTATATACAATTAATATGTAAAAACATTAAGAAATTTTGTTTTAAAGTGGTATTAATGGGTCAACTAATTTGAAAGTTAGGCAAAATGAATAAAATAAATATGTATTAATTGTATTTAGAAATAGACGAGTTTTGTAAAATCGTTTCAGTCTCCTCAGTTTGTATAAAATATCAATAATAGAGAAAAATATATACATATATGTGTAGATAATAAAGCAGTTACACAATATGAAATAGTAAACATAATTCATTCGATAAAACCATAGTGATTACAGTACATTAAACAGAACATAAATTGCCTTAGATAATGGCCATAACAGTATTGCCAAACAATGGCCAAACACGTAGGAACTACGATCTTAGACATTAAAATAGATCCAAAATAAATTAGGATGTAATCGAGTATAGATTTACTGGCAGCAGTCAATTATACATTCCGATATTTTCTAATGTCTTAAAGTGGCTGTGTGTCTCAATACTGTTATGTCAATTATCTAATGAATTCTATTTACCATTTTTTATTGTGTAAGTGCTCTATTACATGTATATATACATATGCACGTATTGTTCTTTCTTAATTGTAAGTTATATAACCAAAAAGCACAAAGTATTATGTAAAACGCGTCTATTTCTAAATACAATGAATATTTTTTTCTTCTTTTTAAAACTTGTTTAACTGTGGCTGATTACTCTAATATGACAATAAAAACAAGAATATTGAGCTACAAAGCCCATATCGACACATTATTGCATTCATTGAGTAATTATAGAGTACTCTATAATTGCCTTTACTCTGTGATTGCAATATTTTAATTGTTAAACTAGAACCATAGAATAGCAGTTTAAAAATTGTAATTTTAAATAAATTAAATTCCCCTTTAAACATGAATTATGTATATCTACCAAAATCAATATTAATTTAAATCTATCTGCTAATGGGTCAAACTAATATATATTGTATATTTAGTATATTTATTGTTTAAAAGTGAATTAAAACAATTAAATGCACCTATTTAATGAAGCTATACAAATATAAAAAATAAATTGTTGTGTGATATACAACATTGCTGTGTCACTCAACAATTTTGAGATATTTTCGTTTTATGGATTAAAAAAAATGAAAAAATGAATTATTTTATTGTACCGACTCGTTTATTTATTTAATGGTTAATAATATTCATAAATGTATAAATAGTACACATAAAATATCAATTTGAACAACGCCTCACTAAACAATTTGCAACCCAGTTTTTACTCGAAAAGAAGGAATATATTGAAGCAGATAGCGACAATTCTTTGTGTTATTTCAGAAAAGTACCTTTATATACATATTGTTTTGTATAGTTTACTAGTTCTGTTAATACTTACTCAAAACCATATACGATATATGTACATAGTAGAATGGATTAACAGATTTGTGAATATTCCAAGATATATTTTGATTCACAGTTGACAGTATATTAATACAAAGCAAGTATATATGCTTTGCCTATCTATAGTTATAAAATAAAAGTAAGTTATTGAGAAAAACGGTTCTGGTTTTAAAGCATACACTAAGGTAGGTTAAAAATAAGAAAATGAATTGTGAGGTGACAAAAAAGGGTTACTTTTTAAATATATAAAATAAAAGTAGAGCATTAAAATCCACAACAATTTATTAAAACATATAATTTATATTAATTTATTGGAATTTGATAATTCACATATAAGACAGTTAATTTCAATGTATAATAACTTTAAAATGTAATTAAAACAGAAACAGAAACAAAATGTTAGATAATTCTATCTGCAATACTGCAAAAAATCCTCAAATGTATCATTTTAATTTCACAACAGGAATATATCTTGGAATAATATAAATTAAATAAAAATATTTTTGGGGATTCATAGAAAAAATCCTTTTAATGCATGATAATATATACATAAAATAATATATATATAAAGGTATAAATTAATATTTTTTTGAAAGAGGTAAGCAACATAAAGGAGAGAGAAGGGGTGGATGGGGAAGGAGGGAGGGGCCAACTCACCAGAATGACTACGACAGAGTCCTATACACAACGAGGAATGGAAAAAATAAAGAAGGTTCAATGAAGAGGTAACGAACGTCAACAATGCAATAATTACACTTAGGTTGGAACTCAGCCAAGATTGGTCAGTAAATATTTGAAGGGCAGAAGGGAGGCGCGAAAGGTGGAATTCAATAGCGAAGCGGGACAGGCTACTTACTTGTGTGGATTTAATCAAGAGTCGAATGACGATGAACCGAGAGAAAAGGATGAACGAAAGTTGTTTCAATCAATCTTAACAGTAGTCTTAGTTTAAGCAATATATATCTCTATAGATTACTGTGCAGTTTGATTTTGCCAGTAGAATATGTATATACATTTAGATTTTAACTAATTATGCGAAAAAGAAAACCCACATAATATAATGTTAATTTTAAAGTTTATTCAAAAGGAAGCAATAAATAGATCTCAATCGGATATTTTTATTTAAAATAGTAAAAAAAGAGATTGAAATGATTATATTTAAACTTCAATAATTCGATTGAACAATTAAATTAAATTAAATTAAATTAAATTAGTTAGATTTAAAACAAATTATACACATATGGCCAATGGGAAGAAGAAATTTGTCATAGATTATAGTAATAAAACAATTATATCTGTATAAAATCAAAAACCAAAACACGTATTGCACAAATAAATAAAACCACAATTGAAATTAATACAAAAAGGTTAACATGATTATACAAGATATAATATAATACAGCTGTTTACATTTAAAAAATCCAGAGCTTGAATTATGAAGGCCTTTTTTAACATTAAAAAAATTATTGTGTTATTTCTTTGTAAATTTCTCAGTAAATTGATATCTACTCTACTATCATAACACATATTATTTTAAGTTGTTACACATGATGAATAGGTATGTTCAATTATTGTGGAAATATGAACACTTACTTTTTATTTCCAAGAACAAATATGAACAAAAACATAGTTCTATAACTTTCTGTAATGTTGCTCATATGCCAATGTTTCACTTAGTTTGCGTTTAATAAGGTTAAAACGTAAAAATGACCATTCAGTCGTAATTTCTACATTTATGAGCAAAAATGGACAAACTAAAAATTAAATGAGAAGACTATTATCGAAAGCATACCAATTTCAAGAGTTGTTAAAGATTTCTATCTTATACAGTTTATAAAACTACAGAGTAATAAATAAAACGCTATATAATCGAACATAAAACAGAGTTAAATAAATAAAAACTAGTTAGTATGTAGCAGTACAGCCTGTGATATTATATAAAATTTATTAAAACGAATTAATTTACAAGTATTATTAAAAAATTCAAGATAACTGTCTAGTAATTATACTAAATTAAATTACGTAACAAAATTCCATAATTGTTACACAATAGTTTTAGTCGTTTACAGGGGGTGGTCCACTCACAGTCATTGTTGCCTTGACGCATTTTGACACATTTCATATATTGATTTTCGACACATTTTGAAACATTTTCTATTTTGAGTTTTGATATATTCTTACGAAGGCTTTTTACAAATATCTAAAGTCATTATTGTTAAACAGAACACATAAAGAAGTAATGCCCATTGTTAAGTGAACTCAAAATACAAATAAAAGGTTACATTTGATTAACAATGCCTTTATTGTAACATAATTACATACTAAAAGATATAAAGAATTTTAAAATAGAGTAATACTATAGATTACCGTTTTTTAAATCTTCTTAAAGGAGGAAATTTGTCTTGATATGAAACACAATAACTATATGCTGTTTGCTTTCAACAATTCAGCTGCGCATTGACACATTTATGAGAGAAAAGCAAGTGCAGAAATCTCATTAAAATTTAATTACTTTTATGACTATTATCTGATTTAAATTTTACAATATTGCCTGTTTATAATATTACAAATTTGTTTCTTTGTAAAACCGTAATACCATTAACAATAGTTTTGGAACTTTAAAAATGGCACTTTGTCATTTTCTTTTAAAAAATAAAAGGGACATAAAGATTTGATGGTCAATAAGGGGGAATTACAACAATAAAGGTTAAGTAACAGTGCTATAGATGGAAAATACATATCAGTTTTTATTTATAAATACTATAACTATAAAAATATAATGGGATAAAGCTCTTTAATTAAAAAATTATTTAATATAATATACATGTAATTTGCTTCAGTTTGATAGAAGTGAAATATGTACTTATATAAAATTTAAACACGATTGGAAATTAACCATGTCAAAGTGCTGTACGTTATAAAACAGGCTTAGATATATGTAACTAGTATAAAATCAGAAACCATTTACATAAAAGCAAACAACTATTTCAATTCTTTTTTGCCGTCTTCTTCTGCACATGTGTCTGGGCTTCATGTTACCCCTTTTAACCTTTCTGCAAAAGAGTTGCGCTTCGTTCAAGAGAGCATTTACGGCAGAGACTTTGTTGACATCCTTGGCATCCATAGCAGCCCACAGTAATTACATTCTTTTCTTTTTCAAACACTGTGCATTGAGAATCATCTGCTTGTTTGCTTTTTCTATTTCGGTGTGTGGGTCTGGCTGTATTTTTAGTGCATCAGCAGTAAGCTTGGCAGCGAAGTCTGCTGCTTTCTTTTTTCTGCGATTCGACAAATGAATTTATCTGGTGCACTGCAGACATCTTTCAGAAGTTTTGATGTAATTGGCAATTTTTCTGGTTTTCTGTCAAATTGTGTCATAAATGAAGATGTGGCCTTGTAGCCATTAAGTGTTTCATCACTCATTCGTGTCCGTTTGTCATCCAAGATAAGTTTATTTTCACTAAATGCTCTTTCTACATCAGAATTCCCATGTGACAGAGTGATTTTGATTTTGATGAAGAATGACATGCTGGGCAATTTATTTCCTGTTGGTGTTTCAATGGTAAACACTTTTCTCCAGAAATCATCCACACGCTGAATCAACTTGGCTCCATTTGCTTCGTAATTATAATCATCATCATCAGTGGCTTCCTCTTCAAATACCTAGACAACTTCCTTTTGCAGTTTTCAATTATTCGGTAACTCTTCCACTCTGAATAGTTTCCACTCATCAACAAGGTGGTCAATCTTTTCCCGAGCAAACAATTTCAGAGAAGCCACCAGCCTGCGAATAGCTTCAGTAGACCGTTTGGCTTCTCTTGACAAAGAGGGCAAAACTTTAAGATCTATACATAAATGACTTATTAAAAATAATGGGTCAATACATGTCAAAACAAGTCTATTTTAAATTCATGTGTCAAAATAGTATAATTTATTGATTATTAAAATAAATTCGTAACATTATTAAGCTTTGATACATTTTGACACATGGATTTAAAAAAGACTTGTTTTTACACCATTTTGGCACATATTTTTTTAATAAGTCGTTTTGACATATTTTGACACATTGGACCACCCTGCATTTAATTCTCATTATTAAGTAAAATTATAATAAATATTGAATAATATGATAAACAAAAAATGTTGTACATCAAATAATGAAAGCGAACATTAATAAATAATGTTAAAATTCATCAAGAAACTAAAAATAATTAATGTTTTACCATTAAAATATGTCAGGTAATATTAAAGTATTTTACTTTACTTTTTATAAAATAAAATAAAACAGAATAGAATACACAAGTTAACTACCAAAAGCAAAAACTGAAAACTTTTCTAAAGACTTCAACTTAGGTGTGTCCCACTTCTTCTGCATAAAAAGATAATGGTTTTTTACTTTATTATAACCTATGAAATGTATGCAACATGTAAGACGTAGAAGTATTTATAAGCGTAAGATTTGACGCAATACAATACATTTATGGGAGTAAAAGAGAAAACTATTGAGAAATAATCGCTCAGCACACTCAATCTAAAATAAGAAATTTATTTACCATGTTTTAAAAATAGAAAACATGCCAAGTAACTAAAACCATATATCCATGATGAATTAATTAGAAAGGAATAGTTTACATATACATATTGCTATATATAAAAAATGAAACTTGATTTTGCATTCAATAGCAGTTGCTTCATGTTGTGCAAGATGTACATTTAATCGCGTCAAAAGTGTTTTTAAATTAAATCTACAATTTTAACACTTCATGTCTATTTTCTTAGTTTTCTAGTAAAATAAACGAAAATAATTGAGGCTGAAATAAGAAGCTGAAGTAAATGCAAAATATAGAGAGAATAACAAAATTATTAGAAATAACAAAATCAATGGATAATGACTATTAAAATAAATATTACATATACCCAAAATGTTTACTTTTACTTTAAATTATAATTAATGAAAACACTTTAAACATATAATTTATTTACAACATTTCGAAATGTATCCGTAAATAATACAACTATAGATCATATAGTACGTTATAATCCTACGTAAATCAATCTAAAAATAGTTCAATTTTTAAATAAAGACAAAATAATCATATATACTACTTACTGCAATAGACGAATGCAATTTTTTATAACTATAAATATGAGTGTATACAAGAAACACATAATAAGAGACAGAACATTTAGTTTAGATATGTTGTTAGAAAAGTTGAGTTATAATTAAACACATTAAATAGAAATTATAATTCTTATTTCTAAATTAAGAAACTAATAAAAGTATAAAAATGATTCACATAATTCAAATTTAGTCGATGAATATTGTATTTATTGGGTGTTACTTTTAAGGTTTCATCAATAATACTTTTGATATAGGTATATGTAATATGACAAAATACGTTACATACAATATTCAGCAGTAAAGTCGATATAATGCAAATAGTGCTGTAAATTCGATTTGTTTTGTATAATATACCTATATACCAAAAATTATTAACAAATATTATATATTTATTTATAAGTAATACTATTCGATATGCTACATTGTCTTCTTGGATTTGTATAAAATTTGTCAATATAAGAAAGAACATTTAAACATAACAATTACATTTAAAATGATACAAATATGTATTTTAGAAAAAAATCATAATTCAAAGTTAGATAAATACATTTTTACATTTGTGTTTGGATTTTTTATTCTTAAAAATGATTGATTGGTAACATGCTATATACATACACGAATATACTATTTATATGATAATGATTATATTATAATATAATATAATCAAATTGATTTGATAATATTTAAATATAAAATCTTCAGACGTAAATAAGTATTGCATATAAAAAAATAATTTTAATGGTCGAAAGAAAAATAATCGATCAATGTCACTCGAATACGCTATTTATTTAGAGTATTTAAACTGTCCACACGAATATAATCACCATAGAGTAATTATTATACAAAGAGTGTTTACTCTTATCAATTTCATATATGTACATCGCGTTGTAAACTTTCGTGAATAAAAAATCGTTTTATTTTAGTAAATTTGATGTAAATGGGTGGGAAAAAGTAGTATTAAATATTTTGATTAAATTAATTCTATGATTTAATTCATACAATTTTAACATACGTAAGTTGTCCATAATAAATAATTCATTGCCTGTATATCTCAAACTGCTTTAATACATACACGGTTTAATTGCTCTCAGTTTTTAAAACAATATTTGGCATAAGCTTTCAGGTTGGAAAATAGTATAGGCTATACCGAAAAAGATGCGCGGCTGTATAGATATCTGTTTATTATATAAAACTAAAATAATTTATATATAAACATTATTAAACATTATTAAAAAACATAGAATTGCGTTTTTCTTTACCCTACCGTAGAACACAGACGATTTTATTTGTATTAATTAATTTTTTTAAACAACATTGAACAAAGACATGTGGTTATACAGCCGCGAATCCTTTTCGGTACAGCCTATAGAGTTGAACTGTATACAAAATTTAAAAGAGTGAACACTTTTTGTATAATCATTACTTTATGGTTTAATATTTATTCTCGAGTGCGTTTGTTCGCACCAAATGGTTTTTGCGAGTTCCGCATTTATACTCAAACATTTAATATTGTTTGACGAACAGTCTTCTGTAAAATCGCATTAAAATTCTAATTTAAAAAATAAAGAAGAACTAGTTTTAAAATAATGCAAGTTTTTGTACAAAAAAAGAATTTTAGAAACAATTCTAAAATATTCAACGTTACATTCAAAACAATTATGTTGCATGTTTTGTTTGATGCTTACAATTTTAGATTTATATTATTTTCCGAATTAAATGGTTGTTTTGCTTTATGTATGCATAATTGAAAGGCCCAATTATTTATGTATATGTCTATAAATGGATCATTTACAATAAATAAATTAAAAGATAAACCACGATAAAAAACCTATATTTTATTTTTTCAAATATCAATTTAAATTTCGCATTTTAAATTGTTTTTATTTCATTACTTTATCTCATGTTCTGGAGTTTGATAAATAATTAATTTATAGAATTTTATTTTCGGGTGTTAATATTTAGTAAATTGTTATAAAACATACGTAAACTTTTTATGGAAATTCATTATTATAAATGGTATGTTACACATTTCCGTAGTGAAAGGGCTTAATTTTCAATAATAAAATCTTACAAAATTAATAATAATATTCAATGAAAATTTCTAAATAAGCGAATAATAATTAAGTGCTCCAACAAAGATTAATATTAGATAAGACATTTAAAATTGTAATAAGACTTTTAAGACTTAATTTAATGAGAATCACAATTATTTATATAACTTCACAAAATGCAGAAGATTAACTTATTAAAATATTTGTTATTAGTTGGAGCAGGCTTTTGACGTTTATAACAAACCTCATAATAATCATGGTTTAATTATTATTATGAATTTTAATTATAAGTTATTATTATGAATTATAATTATAAGTTATTATTATGAATTATAATTATTTAGTTATTATTATGAATTTTAATTATAAGTTATTATTATGAATTTTAATTATAAGTTATTATTATGAATTTTAATTATAAGTTATTATTATGAATTATAATGCATAAATATATTTTGTTATTTTTCTTTTTAATTTCTTTAAGCAGAGAAGCTTTGATATTATATAATCACAATAAAAATGTTGCTATATACATTTCGCACTAAATTTTATTTCTTATAAATATAAACTAATATCAGTCAAAAAATATACTTTTCATAAATGAATTTTTTGTTATAATGCAAAATGTTTTAACGGAGTTAGCTATATTGTTGCCCGACACTTGGACCTGATTAAATTAAGGTAACTTGCTAAGTGTGTGCTGCATATTATGACTGTTCAAATAGACAACATTCACAAAATTAAAATGCTGTACTACTGATAGTAAGCTGTATTTCAAAAGTAGTATAACAGTTTCAACAAAATCACACACAATTCTTGCAATTCATAACTCTTATTAAATTATAAATAGAATATATTTTAAATAAAAAATAATGTTATTTAATAATAATAAAAAATGCCATTTAAAAGTCACACAACTTACAAAAGATGTTTATTTACATATAAAAAAATTGAAACATTTATTGCTTTTAGATTAATAAGTCAGTATATATTGCGTTGTATTCTTTTTCTACTGGTAAATCAGCAACTCGTGTGTTCCTAATAGCCGTAAAGCTTTGAATAATAGTACAGGGTGGAAAAATCATGAAATTAAAAAAAAATGCACAGAATTGAATAGTCGTAGGCAGCAGGGTGGCAATAAGGAAAAATTAGAAATAAGAGTATTGCAGCATTCAATAACAATAAAGAAACTCAGAATTAATTACTTGTACTTTATTTATATGGAAACATTATAAATATGAATTTTAGGCAGAAAAAGTTTGTTTTTAATCTTAGCGTAAATTATATAAAGTTTTGATATATTTAAATCGTAAAAATTTATAAATTTTGTTTTTACCGCTTCTTTCTATAACAAATTCTGCGAATTTTTAATATAATAGTTAATTAAAAAGTTTAAATATAACTTATTATTTTAACCCTACGATAAAATATACGGAAATAATTCATGATTAGTTATAAGATATCAATAAAAATAAATTTAATGAGCTTATTTATTAAATTAAATAATAATTCTTTACCCCCCCCCCTACCCTGTTATATAACACTTATTCCTGATCCTCCCTATAATATAATTCTTTGAACTTCAATAAAGTTTGACAAACAATTTCGTATTAACAAACATAATACGGTATATTCTACCAATTAGCCAACGTTAAATAAAACATTTGGCCAACCACCTCCCCGCCCTAATCACCCAATCACCCTCCGACGTTACATAATATATGAAAGAGCCCTTTATGATAACCACCGATCATTAGTACTCTAATTTAATATTATGAACAATATGTAATGAAAACAAATTCATTGAAATAAAAGAAATTTATATATTCTACTCGTTATATTGACAGTAATAACGCTGTAATTAAATTGAATTATATTATTAAAGTGAGCGAGTTAAATAAACACCTACAACCTATAGAATGAGCTAAGTTTGAATAATCTATACAATTATCTCAGCTGGACATTGATTTCAAACTGATCCTAAGAAATTTGTGACTTGAAATAGTTTCAGGTTAAACATAATTCGATACAAAATTTGAACTATTTACCAATGTAATTAGTCTAAAAGTCATCAAAATAATTAATTAAAAAGCATTACTACCAATGTTTAACTATTTTCAGTTTGAACATACAATCTAATAATTCAATAAATCTGTATACGTAAGTATACGCACATTTCTGAATGACGTTTTGTTTATATTTTAAATTGTATTCTTTTAATAAATAACAAACTTTATAAATCTATTTTTAATTCTATAATAATTTGTATGTTTCAATTTCAATTTTATAATTAAAAAAAAGTACTTTAATAATCATTTTAATTTCAAAATATTTCTTTAATTTATAAAACGTATTTGATATTTGTTTTTTATGCATGTGGCTTACATATCTTTACATATGTATATTAAGATTTTTACCAATATAATTGCATGCATGATGTTACACTTATGAAACAAAGACATCGCCCCTGCTCCTTATAATACTATTTTAAAGCTTAATCAATTTCCGAATATAAAACAAATTTATTTATAAACCCCCCCTATCAACTTTAATAGACATATTTATAAACATACTAATTTCCATTTTTGAGTACAACGTTTAAATCATTCTGTAAATTATACTGGGCATTACATTTCATTATTTTAAACTATAATTTCTCGAGTGTTTTTATATTATCCATATATCATAGAAGAGAATTCAATAACTAGAAAAGAAATTTCAAATCTCCACAATGTAGACACTTTAACACCAAACGAGTTATATGATAAAATAGGCCATTTCAAAAACGGCCGTTTATGGTAGTTGAAACCATCATGGTTTTTAGTCAAACTATTACGGTTTAGATAAGAAATAAGCTGTTGATCAATCAATCAAGGTAAAGAAAATGAGTTTCTTAACGAAACCATTTTCGTGAAATGAATTTAAACCTCACAAATTTTGGAGGCGTGCGAAATTTCTGGGGAATTTGAATCTAAATCGCCAGAAAAACAGGTTTGACAACAAGAACACCAAATTTTTCGAAATATGTTTACAAAAAAATTGTTTACAATGAAAAGTTTTTAATGACTAAATAAAATGAATTTCATAAAATTTAATGATATTTTTAAATCGTATTTAGTTTCATAAATTTGGTTTACATAACTGCGCCAAATAATTATATTGATTTATCTGTGCTGTAATTTTACTTTATAAAATTAGATAATAATTTAATGTAAAATCGTTTTTGTTAATACATTATTTTGATTCAAAGGATATATGTATTTTTATAAGAAATCTATGTATAACATACAATTAAAAATAATACCTATCCATATCAATATCTCATTTAAGATACAAAATTATCAACATCGAATTCGAAACAAAGGTCACTTACAAATGCAAATATATTCAATATTTAAAATAAAAATACGTACAAATATAAAGTCTATGCACATGACAGATTACATTTAATAACAGTAAACAGTAATTAAATGTGACATGAACAGCTTTCACATAAAATATCAATTAAAGAGTAATAACAAACAACAACAATACAAATGAAGAATATAAAAATAATAAAAACACTAAGAATGTTGTTATTTAAATATATAGTTACTATATCTTTTAGAGCAATATCAATGGTCATCAGAATAATAAAATCATTTATGAAATATTTCATATATCTACACAACTTTTCTAATAACAGTTAAAAAATTAAAAAGAGAACTATTCCGCTACAATGATAAAAATAGTAAAATTGAAATTGGCTTCCTTAAATGAAAAAAAAATCAAATTCTCATGTAAAAATCTTTCTTCAAAATTCATCCAATTTCCTAACTTTAACATATTAATAATTAACAGTAATATATATAAGTGCATATATAAATAACTAAAACATGTTCAAATATATAAAACGCATCTATACATGATATTTATTTTGTTGGTAATATCCCAGTTTCCCGCGTTAAATTATTTTTCGTGGTTTTTATTTAATAAACCGCTATTTAATAAAATATTCATTTATTTTAATTATTTTTAACGTTTTTATATATACATATACATATAAATATATATTCTATACCTATATATACTATTAAAAGTTGGAGGCCGTGACCACCCCACGATTATCAAGAATCTCCTCAATTATTAGACCTATTATTATTGATATTAATTACGTTAAAAATAATTAAAATAAATGAATATTTTATTAAATAGCGGTTTATTAAAATAAAAACCGCGGAAAACTGGGATATTACCACTTTGTATATTTGTATATTAGCGTTTACATAAAAAGGTATCTAATCAATTAACTATATAAAAACAAAATAATATTTCTGACTAGCAAATATACAAATGTACAGTGTAACCTTCAAGAACGTTACAACCAGTTTGACGGCAATTCCAAAATTCTGTCAATTTTTCGGGTTACACAAGCACATCGCTCCCTCAACTGAGCTGTCGTCAAACCGTTTGAAACCAAAGAGAACCAGTCTTGTGAAATGGCATAGTATAATATATTGTGTTCTACTTTATGCGTATTTCATTCACCCATTTGTTTCGATTGAATGGAATGCTATCTAAGTAGCTATTTATATAGGTGTGATATAAAAATAAATGTACTCTTTTAGAATATAATTGTTCAATTATTTCGAGATTCTGATAGTGAAAGCCAATTTTCGATAGATGCTCGAATGACTTATCGTAAGTTGTAGGAAACCTTTCCTATCTATCAAATCCCAAAAAGACCATTTTACCTCCCATAAAAATACTTTCCAAATTACCATCGATTAAACAAATTTCTATTCTATAATGGTTATAAATATATTTTAAAGTTTCTATGTTACTATATTTCTATAACTTATTTATAATGTATTCAAAAGCCTATAATATGTATTATATAAATAAATCAAACGAGTAAAAGTTTATATTCTAAAATTGTTAATTCACTGGGCAATTTGTTCTATTCAGCGAGTCTCACTATAGTCGCATCCCCAAGTCTTTTTTTAAAATACAGTTATATGGAAAGTTGTATAGAACATGTGTTGTATGGAAAATTGTATGGAACGTGTGTTGTATGCAAAATTGTATGGAACGTGTAACAGAAACAGCAAACTTTGGGATTCGACATAGTCGTATGAATATTAATGGCAATAACTCTCAATATTGAGTTTCTTAAACATGTTAAATACGCATAATAGAGATATTTTTGTTTTGTTTTTATACTTATCCAACAGTATCGAGCATCGATTTCACAGTTGTTTTTTCAGGATTAATCGTGTATCTCTTGAACTTAAAGGCCAGAAAGACAGCCTGTCTCATGTTCCGGTTAATAATGAAATAGATGCAGGGGTTCGCAACCACAGTACTGTAACCAAAAGCCGTGGACAAACTCAGAGCCATCCAGGACTTCACTCGAAAAATAGACAGCACTGTGAAGGGGAGAAGGCAGACGCAATAAGTGATGACAATGATAACCATCGTCTGAACTAGGCGGATATCCCCTTTGTTTACAGATGGCATTCCCCCTCTTTTTTGGCCCTGATTTAGTTGACCTGCTGCGGCTCCGACGCGTCTTTGGTGTTGGAAGAAGTAAAAGAGTATAGCGCTATACATGAAAATCATGACAACCAACGGAAAGATTATGAAGACTCCGAAGGCGATAAACTTGTAGACAGTAGACTCGAGAGAACACGTGAGCTGAGAGATATTGAAGAAGATTCGACTCCCCACGCCCGCTAGTGGGAGTGAAATTGCTAATACCGGTAGGCCGAAAATCAGGAGATAGGACAGGCCGACAAGATGTTGTCGATGTCTCATAGTGAAGCTCGTGTAGGTAGCCTGTTTTACGATGATGAGGCATCTATCGACAGCAATTATCTCCAAGATTAGTGTGGTCATACCGAGGCAAATGTAATTGAGAGCACCAATGAACTGGCACCCAAGTCCCGAGGTCATATACGTGTAGGAGTGGAGAAGAAAGTAGATAAGACGCGGCGCCTTGGCAATTCCGTTGGTCCAAGCCAGAAGAAAGTCACTGAAGCAGAGTAGGAGGACCCAGTACTGGTCCAGTCGACTCTTTCGGAGTACTAAAAGGGAGAAAATGGCGACTCCATTGATGGGAACACCAAGGCAAAATAGAGAGATATACCAAATTAAACAGACAATCTCTCGGTCGCCAAATTGATAGGTACTCGAAATATTTCTAGATTCGTTTGAAGCCGACATATTCATATTCACTTCTGATGAAGTATAATAGCCGAGACTCTCGAGAGATATACAAAAGTGGTGCAAGTGTTTAGCTGGCGTTGCATAAAACAAGCTTTTGTTGTTTACTCAAAGGTAAACAGAACCTAATTTCCCTCCAATTCTCACTACACTTTTAACTTTTGAACAGTTTTCAGGATTTCAGCACGGAAACGCCATGATTGGTTGGCTCAACCAGAATCAAGCTTTTGTTTACTAATGCAGCGCTATTGCCATTTAGAATGCGTTATCTTTTTCAAATATTTGACCAGTTAGAATGTAATCGGAGAAAAAAAATAGATTTTTCAAATTGTTATTAATATCTTTAGCCATAAGATATCAAAGATATTTAAAACTGAGTAACTACCTATAAGTTGTGAAGAATAAGATGGTTCAAAATTAATAATTATATGAAACATTAAAAATGAAGCATCTACATACATATATGTATATTACAATTATACATAGGTATCTATGAAACGATATATTCGCTGACCTCAATTATTCCATTTCACTCCTATAGATGTGCACTTACAGGTTGCGCAGCAATTCGGTATTTTGTTAGAAACAAAGCGAATCTATTTCTTATTTCCCGTCAATATGGTGAAGGCTAAACAGCATGGAATGTGATGAACAAACAGTTTCTTTATTTTTTCTATTTCTATCCCAGTTCCTAGCAATCTTTGCATATATCTTTGCATATTTTTGATATTTTTATTTTGTTAGCGGACTACAAAAATTGTACCAGGCGTCTTTGATAATTGACTCAATTATAAACATGTAGAAACAATATTATGGATCATTTTCCAAAATTTAACTTATTATTTATACTCACATCTAAAATAGTATCAATATTGTTCAACAAGTTTTATTTAAAATTGAAACCACCTATAGTCAAAATTAAGTATCTCGAGAGGTTTCAAAAGAGTTTTAATCAAATATGTACAACTTGAATTGAAATAGACTATACATGTGTTAATTGAAGGAAACAGAAGCGTCAATAATAGACAATAAACTAGTTTCATTATGTTCTATTTTATCAATATATACGTAATAAATTTATATATAATGGGACTTTTTAGCACATTAAAATATGTTTATACATAGATTCTTAGTTTAAATATATGTTATGTGTTAACATTTTTTATACATAACTACATAGTATTTACTACATACGGCAATACAGCACATGATAAAATTGAAGAAAAAGGAGAGTTTAATACAAAAACAATTTAGCTAAGAATAATAGCTGTAGTTACACATTTAAGGTGCTCCTAAGGATATCTATACTGAAACTTAGATGTGTTTCAATAAAATATACTGACTGTGTCTAAAATGTACCGGCTTGTATATTTTAAAACTACTAAAGTTAGATACTATTCAGTAGCTAAGTAGATTCCGAGCAGTATTTTGTTTATAACTTACATTTTAATATTTCCCTCTTTCTTAATATATATTTCCTCGTTTTATGCGTTCAAACCAATTATGCGATTGATCGTCACATTCAATTCATCCATTGTTGTCTATAAAATGTTTCCGGGTTAATTTCAACCCTGTCTCAGATACTACCTATTGTGAGTTTAAGAAAATGCTGCCAAGAATTCAAGTTTGGATATATCTTTCAATTTCTTCAGTTAATGCCACTGTAAGAGGTACAGACTAATTGAAATTTCTTAATTATTTTAACAATGCAACCGAGAAACAGTATTGAAATAAACAGCATCATCAATCATTACTTTTTAAGCAACATTTGACTAAATTCAAAGGATTTAATTTATAAAATACAACTTATAATTTAGAAATTATAAATTAGTAAGTGTACATAAAACTGTTAGCTATTGTACAAGATATGTTTTGCACCTTCAAATTACAGAGCGTAGCCAATGTGATTAATATAAGGGTAAGTTATTTATTTCCTTCATAAAATAAGTTATACTCATTTTTGAATAATGTTAGTTAAATTGTGATGTAAACATTTGATTGTGAAAACTTGAAATTTGTTAACAAAATAAGAATCTTTGATATAAAAAGAGTTGACGACAATCTGTGTTGTTGAATGTGTCGTGCTTCCTTCATTATTCTCCCCTAAATACTCACAAATGTTATTATAAGTGGTGTAATTCACATTTTAAAAATATGTTTAACACTGCCTTTTCTTGACAACTTATTATCAATAGTATAAAATTGTAAATTTGGGCCTTTTCTAATTAAACAGACAAATGCAGAGCATAAATTTTCAAAGTTTAGGAATTTTATAAAGTATATAATGCACGTATATATATATTTGTTAAATTTACTTAGAGAATCGGTAAATATTTAAACATGATATTGCATACTATAAAAATACCAAATAATACTTGTACTTTTCCTGACAATTTATCATCAGTAGTATAAAATATATTCTTTTTGTGCATCTTGTCTATTTGAACAGCCGTGTAGCGATCAATTTAATGTCAGACACAATTTACATGAATTAGGCATTTCAATTAATTTAAAAAGTCAAAGTGTCGTGCAACAATATGACAATATTTCCTTCAAAAATGAATGCATTATAATAAAAAAATTCCTTTATGTAATGTATTGTTTGAGTGACAGGCAAAGATACTAAATCATTCTTTAGTATCTTTGGTGACAGGCCTTATAAGTAATACTAAGGAGAATAAATAATAATAGATAATAGATTAGGCTAGAGTGCATTAAAAAACTTTATTTCAGTATCAACATAATCACCAAGCTCTAAGGAACAAAATGCGTCTAAGTTTAACTTTTAAAGAATTTTCTAAATATTTTTTTCGGGGGGTTAATTTAGAAGATAAGCATTTTTTCTTTATAATACTATTATAATTATTATCAAAAAAAGAAAGCGTCGCAGAAATGAAAGCCAAGAAACTTTAACTCCACAAAAACAAAAGTTAAAATAATATTGCAATGATATATGTATATGTAGTACAACCATTAAAGAAATTTATATAAAAAAAGTTTCAATATTTAATTGATACAATACTTGCTGGTAAAAATGCATAAATAGGTATATTTAGATCAATGAACATAATATGTATATCTAAACTGGTCAATTCAGAAAAATGTATAGCAATGGTATATAATTGAGATATTTTTTACTATTCTATATTAATTAGCAATATATTTAACAATTAACTATGTATATTTGAGTTTCATTGCTTCTGTAAAAATGTTACAAGCTCATTGATTTTTCTGAATTATTTTTTCACTTAATTTTGCTGAATTTTCGAGTTTAGATATATACATAGATATGCATATAATCACATAAATATATATATATTATGTTATTATGTATGTTACAACCATAGATATTTGTTTTACTTTATATACCTACTGGTTAAATATATTGTATATATTGATTAATTTCTATGGTTACAACAGAGAAATGAATTCCTTACTCATGCATTAATATTATTTTCCAATAAAACGTCAATATCAATCAATAAGGCTGGTGAAAATAAAAATTAGACTATGCGGTAGCATCGTCAAACCGACAACAAGAACGTCAGCGATTAGCTTGAGATATGATAGCAATTTTAGTCATTAATACTAGGGACTAATTCATTTTTGATCGCAAATAAATCAGGCTAGAATGCATTAACAAGATCATTTCTGGTAGGAAATCGCCGCAGCTACGGAAAAATGCACCTAAGTTAAACTTATTAAAAGGTTTCTAGATACTTTTTAAATGTGATCAATTACGATTAAAAAGTGTTTATTCTTCATATTATTATTATCAAAACAAAAACGACAGCATCGCAACAATAAAAGCTATGAAACGAGTTCTTTAAAAAAAAGTTTAGATGATATTGAAAATATTATGTAGTACCTACAACCATTAAGCCAATTAATATAAACAATGCCAATATTTAATTGTTACATTGCTTCTAAAATGCATAAACATAGAGATCAATACATAGAGATCTCTATATTATCTTTGCTCTATATATAATATCAATATGTATATCTAAACTTAAAAATTCATAACAATAGAGAACGAAAATTCATAACAAAATTCTTGGCAATGTGGTAGACGATGTTGCCGCATTATCTATAATAAATACCAGGTTAAAAGTTAATTTAACTATTTTTTTTTATAAGTACATTGATATCAAAATTAAGTTTTTATAAAACTCTCTAGCCCGATTATTAGTAGTCAAAAATATGTCTATTCTCCTTAGCATAAATAACTATCCAAACAAAAACGACAGCGTCGCAAAAATGGAAGCCAAGAAACGAGCTCCTCAAAAAAGTTAATACTGATGATA
>JAYRBW010006898.1:0-13596 GCA_036023295.1 Invenusta paracnida
TCACCTCGGGTGTTGTCATTTCCTGTCCTTTAACTCCAGGTGTTGTCATTTCCTATCAATTCCCTTCGGGTGTTGTTATTTCCTGTCATTTCACTTTGGGTGTTGTCATTTCCTGTCATTTACTTTCGAGTGTTGTCATTTCCTGTCATTTACTTTCGAATGTTTTCATTTCCTGTCATTTTACTTAGGGTGTTGTCATTTTCTGTCATTTTACTTCAGGTGTTGTCATTTCCTGTCATTTCCCTTCAGGTTTTGTCATTTCTTGTCAATTCACTTCAGGTGTTGTCATTTCCCGTCATTTCACTTTGAATGTTGTCATTTCCAGTCAATTCACTTCTGGTGTTGTCAATTCCTTTCATTTACATTCGGGTGTTGTCATTTCTTCATTTACTTTCGGGTGTTGTCATTTCCTGTCTCACTTCAGGTGTTGTCATTTTCTGTCATTTTCTTTCAGGTGTTGTCATTTCCTGTCAATTCACTTTAGGTGTGGTCATTTCCCATCATTTCACTTTGGGTGTTGTCATTTCCCTTCAATTTACCTTCTTATGTTGTCATTCCCTTCAATTTACCTTCAGGTGTTGTCATTTCCTTTCATTTACTTTCGAGTGTTGTCATTTACTGTCGTTTACTTTCGAGTGTTGTCATTTACTGTCATCTACTTTCGAGTGTTGTCATTTACTGTCATCTACTTTCGAGTGTTATAATTTCCTGTTATCTACTTTCGAGTGTTATCATTTCCTGTTATTTACAGTCATCTACTTTCTAGTGTTGTCATTTACTGTCATCTACTTTCGAGTGTTGTCATTTACTGTCATCTACTTTCGAGTGTTGTCATTTTCTGTCATCTACTTTCGAGTGTTGTCATTTCCTGTCATCTACTTTCGAGTGTTGTCATTTACTGTCATCTACTTTTGAGTGTTGTCATTTCCTGTCATCTACTTTCGAGTGTTATCATTTCCTGTCATTTCCTGTCATCTACTTTCGAGTGTTATCATTTTCTGTCAATTCATTTCATGTGTTGTCATTTTCTGTCAATTCACTTCAGGTGTTGTCATTTCCTTTCATTTTCTTTCGGGTGTTATCATTTCCTGTCAATTCACTTCAGGAGTTGTCATTTCCTTTCATTTACTTTCGGGTGTTGTCATTTCCTTTCATTTACTTTCGGGTGTTGTCATTTCCTGTCAATTCACTTCAGGTGTTGTCATTTCCTTTCATTTACTTTCGGGTGTTGTCATTTCCTGTCATTTACCTTCAGGTGTTGTCATTTCCTTTCATTTACCTTCGGGTATTGTCATTTCCTTTCATTTACTTTCAGGTGTTGTCATTTCCTGTCAATTCACTTCAGGTGTTGTCATTCTACTATAATTTCAATGCCATTCAATGTCATTTCATTGTCATTTCACTGTTATTTCACTTTTATGTTATAGTCGTTTAACTTTGGTTGTTATCACAAACGAGACCAAACAAAACTCGTCTTACTGTGTTTTTAATATCTATTTATATTGACAAATAATTTTTTATTTATTTATTCAACTTGCTTAGTGTTTTTAATTTTACTTTATTGAGAAAAATTGTTTCACATGTTTTAAGATAAGTGATATTCATAATTTTTTTTGCGAGAATTATTACATACAAGTTAAGATTTTTGGTACAAAAAATAATTTACAGGTTTAATGCAAATTTATTTGCTTTGATTTGATCATGAATATATTATTTCCAATTTAGAGCTATTGAAAAAAAATACTTCAGCCTTTAACGCGCACTTAACTCAATACTATACATACAACAGACATCAAAATAACTAGGTTATGTAAGATTAGTTAATCTATGTATGAAACCTTTAAAAGTTTCTCCTATCTCACCAAACACTATTTCAATAACTAAACGATGATTCATTACTTTCAAGTGAAGCTCTATTATGGTCTACAAAAGTAGATAATTTAGTATTGTTCTTCCTAAGTGATCAATTAGATTACAAAATGTATAAAATGAACCATTGACAGCATTCTATTAAAACATATGTAGAAGAAAAAAAGGTATTTTACCAATTACCACATTTCTAAATCCTAAACGCGTTTCGCTCTTTATGGAGTTTATCAGTGATATGCAGGGTATCGAACCGTGGTTCTCACGATTACAGTACAAACACTATAACCGTTCGACCACTGGAGAACCGTCGATTGGCAAGGAAAACTTTCTAATCATTACTGAAAGTCCGTATTACACCAATTATATAATAGAATTAAGAAAAGTTAGTAGCAAGTTATGTATTGCCTTCCCATCATGTCTCCGTTAATAACTCAGATAATCTGAGTAGAGTTTACAAAAATCAATTAATCGGCTGAATACTATTATTTTAAAAATTTGATAATCGCCAGTAAGTTGTAATTAAATGACGATTGAGTAGACAATTGTCAAAATTCTTTAATTCTAATTTTTCAACCGATGACTTGATCTTCGTTGATTTGTCTTGAAGTGATCTGAGTCTTTGAATTGGATTGTTCTTAATTGTTCTTAGTTCATCTATAGTTCATGTAATATAGACTTGCCGTAATGACTACAAATTTTCCTTGATAATCGACAGAGCTATTTGGTGGTCAAACGGTTATAGTGTTCACACTGTAATTATGAGGATCACCCGGTTCAATACTCTGCATGTCACTGATGAACTCCATTAAGAGCAAAACGCGTTTAGCATTTGGGTATGCGGTGATTGGCAACATTATGTATTTATAATTCTTCAGCCGATTAATTAATCTTCTAAATCGTACTCAGGTAATCTGAGTCATTAAGAGGATACTTAATGCTGTGGCTCAATATCACCTGTTATTAAAATGTATAAATAGTTAAGACGTATTTCATAATTATTAGCTAATTTGTCGAGTGTATGAATGTAATCTTTATTAAATCGATTTAATTATTTTGGTATTGTAATATAGACTGAATTACCAATATTTAAATTTTAAGATTCCATTGTATTAATACATTTATTTATATATTATATTTCATACTATGTCCTATAGCCATTCAATATGCGATCATTTCCAGGTGATATTGGAGGTAGCATTGGGCTGTATATCGGTGCTAGTCTGTGCAGTGTGGTCGAAGTATGCGACCTCTTTGCTCAGATCTACTATCATCGCTCCAGAGAATCCAAACTAGCCTCCAAAAAGAAAGATGATGACGCGAAGACAAAGAAATCAAAGAACAAAAAGATGAAGAATCAATCCTCGGGGGATCCGAATCTTCAACAGGAGAGCAACATCGCGAAAGAGGATCTCATGAGTCAAGAGATTATCGAGGCTGTACAAGCCTATCCGAGTACAGAAACCTGCCCGCCACGTGGTAGTCAGATTTCTGAGGAGGGTGAAGAGGGGTTTGATGACGTCACAGGACAATTGGCTCAGGCTCAATCAGACGAGGAAGAGGAGTCCAAGGACCAACTTGGTGTCGGTCTGGGCGACAGTAGCACCGCATACGTACCCATGGGCACCCCTGCTGTGCCTTACATAGATTCTCTGAGGGGCAGAAAGATCTCCGCCTACACGACCCCACCCTCGGTTTGATGAAAAAAATGCAGCATTCACAACATTGTATACCGCAGCTGAAGAGATGTACATAGTGTAAAGCCGTTTCTGCAAAAGGCCCAGAAATCGGAATGAATTAGCTGACTGATTAAAGAGAGAATATCGGTTTTTACATTTGTGAATCAGTTTAGTTCTACTTCTTCCATTGTTTTGCCCACTTATTGCAGACTAAATATTCCGTTACAATTACGCTTTTTTAGTGTAATTTATATCGATCGATTAAAGACAAAATCCTAATTATTAAAAAAATTGTTCAATAAGAAAACGCCTAGGTTTTATCAAATGTTAGGTTTTGTGATGGCAATTTGTAACAATATGTGATGGCTTTATATAGTTTCTATTTAACTTGAGTAGGAGATATAATGTTCGGTAGACATTGTTAAATAAACTAAATTAATTCAATCTAATTCAATCTAATCTAATCATGCAATTTTAAATAATGAGTAAATTGTAATATTATTAATACTGTACTGCTTATAAATATGCAATACATAATTTTGTTCATAGAAATGTACACAAAACACTTGAAATATGAGTCGACGAGATGTTTCTAAATTAAACTGTCATCATCTATATCCTACTTCCAACTTATTAATTAATGTGTTTCACGAGAAACATTTTATTACTAATGAATGAATCCATTTTGAGTGATGGCCAATTTATTTTGAAGAATCCCATCTCATCTTCAAAATTGTTTAAAATTCTATACAACTATAAATATTATTTACTTAAAGAAACTAATGCATGAACAGGTAAAAGTTGAGCACGATATTTAGTGAGTTGGCTTTCTCGGGTATGAGTTAGTCCATGATATTATGCAACACTTAAATATCGGCAAGCAATAACTGCACATAAAACAATTAGTGTCAATGAATATATGCCCCATGTGATCCTTATAGTATACTCTTATTATTTATTATAAGTCGTTTAAATGATGTATCAATCTACTATTTCTATAAACTTTATACACTATATATTATAGAGGTTTTGTAGTGGTATGCTATATAAATAAATATATATACATCGATATAGGATATATAGAATATAGAGTAATGAGAGTGAATATACTATTGCGGCTTATAAAAGCAATATCACTGACTAACGAACTTTATTACTTAATAAACACTATTATGTATAGGTTTCTTATGGTGTGCTTATTGCTACAATTTATATATATATATATATCGTGCATATTTATGAATTAATATCCTTCAATTGCATAGACATAAAGGCAATTGTTTTACTATGTAGCACAAATATCTTTTTGGACACTGTACATACACAAAAAAATGACCAAACCATAAAGATTCCAATAATATGTATTCGCAAAAAGTAATTTACTTTATATATCATTTTATTTTATCGTTTCAAATGTTTTCAGTTAACATTTTATGTAGTTTTCACTTGTAATTTTGTTCATTAAATAACATATGTATACAGGTTCTATAATTTATGCATGGATATTTATGGTTTAAAAGCAAAACTAAAACAATTTGGTATTTTCTATACGTCAATATATATATATATATGATACAATGAACATTACATATTATATGTAGATTATAATTTGTATTCGCTCTGGTTTACTATAAATGTTGTTATTAATGAATTTGAATATCATTGTTTTTAAAAAGTAACTGACCATAATATTAAAACACTATATACATATTTGATTATATTTTGATTTAAATATACATATGTCATCCTAAATAAATAAATTATACATCATTTAAATAAAGTTAACAATTTTAGTTAACAAATCGCTGATTGGATTAATTTTTTACTGGTTTGTAAACAAGTACTTTGCAGTATAGATGCATAAAATAATATTACAATGCTTTATTACCTATGTAAAACACGTATTAGTATAATTCACAGAGGATAAAATCGGTTGACATTAAATGTAATACAAGATTATTTACATCCACTGTCAAAATCCTTAAAAAAATCTACTGGAAATGTTAGCAAGCTAATCAACATGATAAATACTATGTATGTACCTATTTTATACCAAATCACAAACATGATCTTTGTGGTTGTTGTTGTTGATGATCAAAAGAATGATTAAAAAACACGTTATTGTGTTGATTCCTTGATAAATTTGACTAACAACGATGTTTCTTACAGTGTCTTGTCCTTTAAATCTGCCCATTCATTCCCTGACTTTATTTTTTATTTGCTCCAGACATGGAGATCATGAAAGCCTATGGTCATTCGGGTATTTCTCTTTGCATCATTCCTCTTCCATTCGTCCGATGCGTGTGTAAAGTTTGGCTGGGTCCAGACGGTGTCCCACACGACTTGTGTTTACAGCCGCATATACTACCTAACCAATGGAAACAATTTAAACCAATCAACGTCAAGCTACTTGCGTCGCCTGAGCCATTGCAGCAGAAAAAAACAGCCCGAAGCCGTGCGCATGTTCTTAGTTGAACCAGCTGAGCCTCCTGTTAGCTTTATTTTTTATAACTTCTCAAAATGCGATTCCATGAAGAGAGCAAGATCTTTACATAGATGATATAAAGAGAACTGTAACCTTTTTGTTGTACAGATATTCAGTACTTTTTTTGAGATTGGATCTTCTGGATCTCCTGCCCAGTTTAAACATAAGATGATTTCCGCGTTTTCTTCTGTGATACACATTCTGTATTATAGGTACTAGGCCTATGACTGTGAATACGGTGTTTTAGCCCCTCTGAACTATTTATAAGCTACATCCTGTAGTTTGTTGATAGGCAATTGATGCCGTCAACAAAATACATTTCACTTGAGTGAGAAAGATATGGTGTCCTCTAAAGGCACATGGCGAGAGTTCAATCTTCGTGCATTTCTATGTTGGCCTTGTTCTACGCTTCTCTCTCTATTCGCTATAGCTTTGATCTCTCTCCTTGAGGCCCTCTTCACCTTGCCATGCTTCTCTAACTTACTGCTTCCTGCTGCTTGCTGACATTAACAGACACTTTGATAAACCGCTTCAGAGACATGGTTTTTCCTTTTAAGGATACACTCCATGCTTTCCAAGGGTCAATGGGGTTGATAAGGTACTTGCCAAATATCTCCAGGTTGATATCGTGGCCTCATATATAGTTGTCATAGTCCCTTGACATATATGTAGGCTTTCTGCGCGATCTGCATTTAATAAGTAGATGTGTGCATTATTTATTCATATAGCTTATATTGACCCGTGAATCTTGTACTTCGATGGTTCCACCATATTTCCGGATCTCTCAAGCAAGAAACTTATTTATCAATCATCGAAGCAGTGACGATTAATCAGTTTAAACCACAGCATTCTGTGTCCACAAGTAATGTATAATATATTAACTCAGTTTTTTACCGTGGAACTAGCATATTTTTTTCAGTCTTGGTGTTACTATAATTCAGAGTTGTATAGTGTTGTATCCGTCTTAATATGATTGATCATTTTAATACGAGTATATATAACTATTCAGTTTCCAATAATTATTTATATCATTTAGGTAATCAGAATATTACTTACAATTTTATCATGATTTTAGTTGTTCAATTTTGGGTGTTAGACTATTGAAAAGAAACCACGGAACGCGTTTAATCATGTTTTGTTTTATTTTTATTACAATGAAATGTACCTTTTCAATAAGTATCCCTGATCAATCCTATAGTTAGCACAAAACTTATTTATTAGCAGAAAATAATTTCATTTGAATGAGTTGCAATTAAGAACGAATGTGTTGCCTATAGTTTTATTAGATTTAAGTCTGGACATTTATACGTGGGTCAAGTTAAAGAATATTTTAACTCATTAAGGTTGTGTACCTAAAAGTTAAGTACACACTATGTAAAATACGTATGAATTACCTTATTTCTTACCACGTGTTAAAATTTTGTTTAGACTTGGAGGAAATGTCGCATGTTGTGAATAAGTAAGTAAGTAACTGTAATACTGTATGATACCATATTTCCTATTTTTTCATTTAGTATAATAGTTTACCAAGTTACGTTTTATCATGATTACAAATATCTTTCCTATTTGACAAAAGTAAGAATAATATCAGGGACATCTCTATTTAAAGTAGTGTGAATCTATAATGTATTCCCAAGATAATATTTTATAATTTATTAGAATACTATTTTTAAATGAGAAAATAGACAGTTCTTTTTGTAAAATGTGTATTATATCTTTGTAAGTTCTTGGCATAATTCATAATTTTCTTATGAAAATGTATCGACAAAATATCTAGTAAATATGACAAAATATGTAAATGTCCTATACATTAACATACATTACATACCTACTGTGTGAAAAATCAAATTTAAATTGTCACTGTTAATACTATACTTTAGATTTGTTTACGAAATTCTGGCAACTGCAATTAAGTATTTCATCGATTTTAAAAGTGCATATTTATTTACAATTCCCATATTGTAACTACTTTTAGTGTAGCTTGTTTTGTAAAAATAATTACCCATTTCATTGTATCTTACACAGGAATTACGATCATCATGTTTATCTTTAAACTGTACTGCTCAATAATATCATATTCGTGTTTAAGTTATGTAAGTTTTCAGGTGAATATTATGTTTTCTTCTCAGACACAGAACATTGAGATGCACATAATTACCTACGTTAATGGTAGGTACCTAATTATAACTCGACAGATTTTATGATATGCATATATATACATACATTTTCGGGAACATTGAATTATTTTAAGACAGTACATAAATTATTTAAAGTAAATACCTAAAGTCTATACCTAACTCGTCTAAAAGTGTGTTATCGGCGAAGAGCTGGCAACGACGAACAACCAATAAAAATGCTCTAATATTGCCGCTATTGAAGGGGCTATGATTGGCAAAAAGACAGGTATATGTAAAAGGAATAGATAGGAAACTTACTACATGTTTAGGTACATGTTTTAATGAAGATATAATATCAAACTTACCTTGTTTAATCAAGGGGGTGTTCATACAGTTTTTAAAAGCAATAAGGATTAATATTGCAAAAACAAATAAAAAATAATACTATTATCACTTGTATAAGCAAGACAACATTAAAACATTTTTATTCTATGTTTTCTATCTATTCCTGTTAAAATCGTGTTTTTTGTTATACATAACTCAATCAATACCGGCGATATAAATCGTTTTTATTGGCTGCTTGTCAGTATCGCCAGCTTTTCGCTGATTACAACGTTTCCCGTATAGTTATAATGCGCTGCCTCACGAGTGTAGATCTAGCTAATTAGTTTAAATGTCTGTGAGTAGGTAAATGTCACAAAATATTAGGAAACGAAGTTTAATAGAAGACTAGTTATAGTTTATAAAAGCATAGTTTCAGAAATCGTCGTAATTCACCACACTTTGAATTCTAAAGGAACGACTGTTGTTTAGAAATGAGATATTTCATTAATTTTAAAAGAAGCAAGGCTAGATAGATAATTATATATACCTACCATTCCAGTCTGTTTTTCAAGTTAAGTATCGTTGCTGAAGTACGAGAGTTAGTATTATACTTTCATTTTATAAATAGTATTACACGAAGAGTGTATTGACTTATTTATTTAGAATTTAATTTATTGGCTATACCCATAATAGAATAAAAGAAAATATTGTGTAAAAACACTTTATTGCGTATGAAAAAATAAATGTCACGACGTTTCGGATGCCTTAAACAAGTGATAAAAACATTAGACAGAAATGGAGGCTTTAAATACCAATAAATTATTTTTACACATTACTTTATTTCATTTATTTTTGTTTATAAATTTAAAATATTATTTACCTAGAGAAACATATTTCTTAAATGTAGTATACAGAATGAAATGTGAGATCTAAACACACACGCAGACGTTATATCTTATAAACTGACATTAATTGTGATTTGTTGAACGTGGGCTCATGTTTCAGATGCAGTTACTCCCCAAACCTATTGGGCAATGCCGCGACGAGACAATAGAGAAGTTCAAAACACCCTCCAGTGACGAGGTTTACAACGAAGAGAACTGTCTCATGGAATGTCGGACACTGTTTTATTTGGACAAATGTAAATGTCGGGAGCCCTCTTTGCCCGATATTAATAGTGTCGGTAAGTTTCGATTATTTGCATGTAAATAACACAAATGTCACACGAAGAAGATCCCGACAGGATCTATATTATATATATATATGGTCTGCAATATATATTATATTATGTCTTTGTGATACAATTGACACAGCTAATTTCGATACATTTCGTACATTATAGGAAATCTCATCGCAACATTATAGTTGCCTAAAACTCATAGGTTATGCAGTAAGCTATCTGAATGCAGTTTGCACTGACAAAATTCAAACAACCTTTTACTTTTATAATTAAAAAAATGCCTTGTGTAATTATATATTAATCAGATAGAACCTACATACATTGGAAGAATTTTCCTATATCCCACAAGACTAGGTGAGTTATCGCTATCGCTATCGATTGAAACATTGATTGATCAAACGTTTAGTCGTGGCTGAAAGTATTGGAATTTCAGATTAGATTTAGATTGATATAATCTAAAAATCTATGTTTATAGATTCGCTGATACTAATCCATATTCTCCAAAAATAAAATAGATTAGACTAATCTAATTATTTTAGATTACATGAAGGCTGTCTAATTTTCAAATCGATTAGCAAAACATAACATGTTCAGTTTATACTATAAATTTAACTTGAGTAAATTTATAATTTTTATAAAATTTGAATAAATTTATTGAGTATCATAAAATATGGGCTTGTTAAATTTATAGGGGAAGATCCAATTCCAAGGGTATATCGGCATGATTAATTAGTATATATTTACATATGAATAAGCTTACTTTGTTTTAGAGAGTTCAAAGTGTTGGCCTTTCCCTGCTTATATTGCCAATGTTTCTTTATTTCTGAAACACATCGTTTTTGCCCTCCCGCAATCGCTTCACCATTTAAAAGATTGGTTACATCGTTCCAGGCTTTTTCACGCATAAATGCACTCTTTCCTGAATTACAACTTCCTCTTATATCATCGTGTCGCTCCAAGATCTACTCAATTATTCGTTTGGATTCATTTATCGTGATGCTTTGCTTCTTAGTATACGTGTCCATTTTTATTAATTCTAATCTAAGGAAGGAAATGAATATGCTGTCTATGTATTTACTAATTTTATACTATATACTACTAAATTTCCTAATTTTATACTAAATATATACTACTAAATTTACTAATTTTATACTATATACTACTAAATTTACTAATTTAAATATAAGAAAAATAAATATTCAATGTATTTGCAAATTGCAATTTAAATACCAGCTCTGCAATCAATATTATATTTCAACTATATTTATTGATTAGACTAATCTACTATTAGAACGAAGAGGAGAATACGATTTTAAAAATAGACTAGTATAATCTAACTGTAGTGTAGTAAAGTCTGATATTTTAGATTAGATCAGACTAATCTGGAGAATACGAGCACAGGTTTTCTGATTATTTTAACATATATGTAGAATGCTGTATTGGAACTACAATTATTGAATAATCCGTTTTTATTATCGATTAATTATATATAATAAATTATTATCTATTATAGTTATGTAATATTTATTACATAATACGAAAATAATTGATTATACGACTGTTTTAAAATAATAATAGCTATTTCTGTCGGAGTTATTTTGACTGTTACTTTTACTATATGCATAGAGAAAAAATGTTTAAAATTAATACGAATAGTTAGTAGTATATTATAGTAGTAAATAGTTGGCAGATAACAAAGTAATAATTAATACAATTTCAAAAAATACTTTATTAATTGTATTTAATTTATTAGTCAGTTAGTAAATGCTGCATTATGAAATTTGCGATATATAATACATTTCAGGATCAAGCGACATATGCACAATGAGACAGTTGAGTTGCATATCGGAATGGAAACGTAAGATTGTTCACATCTTACAAATCTATTCTTATTGTACTATTATAGTATTAGTAATGAATTCAATGACTTATGTATGTCTTATTTTCTTATCAATATACTATCCATTTGATTAGAACGAACACTCTTCAAAGCAAAGCATGTTTTAAGAACTTATTTAAAATGATTGGATTATAATGTATGCCCAATAAAAAGTAATTTGTAATATAAATGAATATTTCCTATTTATGAATCTGTTTTATACAATAAAGCAAAATATCTGATTCGTTAATAATAGTTTTCAGTTTCTATAAAAATAAATTAGGTTAGTTCACAATCTCGTTTCAGTTCATTTCGGTTGGTTTAAAAACGTTGATGATAGCTCGATACTGCACCGATGATGTAGATGACTCATCGTAGAAATCGTGATCGCTAGGTATACAGTCAAACGCGTTCAAACTCAGTTAACTTTCCATTTAAAATGGTAGAAATTCAAAGGACATAAAATGAGAAGAAAGATCATAGAGATCGTACTACACCTGTAGGAAAAATAGTCGTTTTGCCCCTCGGAAGTTGGCCGGAAAAAACGTTGTGTCGGGTGCCATCTTAGCTAGATAGGTACTATTAATATTCGATTGGAAACCGACTAAAAGTGTATAACGATCATTAACGGTCGATTCCTATAAAAAATAATATACATTTATATACTACTGTTACTATATTACTGTAGTAAATGACATTAAATACTATGTTTTTATCAAAAATTAATAAAGCTGAAATAATTTAAAAATGTATGTGAAATATATTAAACTTCATTATAATCAATTACACAACCGACGTGCATATATAATATAACAGAAATATTAAGAAGAAATTGTTTATAATATTCACTCATTAAGTACATATTAAATATAAAAACAGCATTGGTAGAATATATAATAATAATAAAGCTTTTAATTAAAAAATGAAAATGAGAATCACAAGTATGTACAAAAAAATAAAGTTACAAAATGGTAATTGGTACAGAGTAAATGGTTATTAATGGTAAAACATGTTCCATGAGTTTGGAAGACCTATAGGTTACATAACAGACTGAGGCAGAAAATGGGTAAGGTTGCAGTATAGTAATAAGTTCAACTAAATAACGATATGATAAACAGTATATATGCGAGTGGAACAAATGTATATAGCGTAAATGTAATTACATATACGTACGTATGATGCATTTCTGAAATATGATTATGAAAAAATGTACAACGCGAGAAGTACAAATTGGAAGCTATAATGGAAACGTGTTATTTGAATCTACAGAAAGGATGTTATCAATGTATAAACTACTACTTATTAAATGATGCTATAGGCTTTTATAAAAATGTATTAAATTGGTACAATGTAATTTAGTAAAATAATTCATAAATTATTTCTAGCTGTCTGCAAAGTTTGTAAATAAAAATTGGAAGTGTTGAAGTGGGTAGAGTTTAAAAATAAAAAGTAACAGTGAGATAAACATTCTGGTAGGTAATCTACTTCTATTTTAAAATTATCCCAAGCCTTCACTTTCACATTAGTAGTTTCAAGTTTTGAAAACAATATTTTGGCATAACATTAATCTTGACTCCTGTATCAGCCACTATTTTCACATTTTATCCATTTAAATGAACATCTCTAGTTACAGAGTTAGCCTTTTCGAAATTTTAGACAAAAATATAATATGAATTGTCAGTATTATCAATGTCATTTACGTGAGTTAATTTCTTTACAGTTTTTAGTTTTTTACAGTTTGTTATAGTCTTTACAGTTTTAGAAGAGCGACATACACTTGCAAAGTGTCCGATCTTACCACATCCATTGCCTTTTGAATTCCGCGCTATGGACCCTGGAGTCGGATGGAAAGTGTACATTCGAGCCGCGTCTGTAGCACGAGCGTGTCTCCATGGATCCCATGTTCGCCGAGATCGTTAGCTGTCTGGATGCGGTTGTATTCGTAAGTTGTTGACGTTATGTGATCTTCCCAGAAGATTGTACAGCGGCGAACCTCATAAATGTAAGCTGGACAGAATCCTTAGTCCCACAAGAATGGAGAACGGGCAACATCTTACCACTTCTCA
>JAYRBW010006909.1:0-13596 GCA_036023295.1 Invenusta paracnida
GAAGCATTTATTCCGATGTAGGCAGGACAGCAATATTCGAGGGTAGATCTAATGTAGGCAGTATACAGTTTTATTTGAAGTTGCCATTCATGTATATAATTTCTGCATGACATATATAAGCGACGTAAATTTTAAACTGTCTCGAATATGATCAATCGGTCGAAATAGGCGAATATCTATGGTTATATACTATGCGAATTATTATTTGTGAGAGAAGTATAGAAATAGTGATTAAACATTTTTATTATTTCAAATTCTTTAGGTTTAATTAATTGCGATTCACATAACAAATTGAATCTTTGGTTTCTTATGCTAAATCATCTATAGTTTTTTGTTATATTGCAAAGGAGCACTTTAAAGGTGCATATCTAAAATGAAAAACGCAAACATATTTATTATGAGGTAAAAAGTCAAGGTTTTTAATTATTTCAAATAATATGATAGGAGTAGGAAAAAAAGTTTTCAGATCACCCCTTACATATCTTCTTCACAATTAACCAATCACAATCGAGTATGGAATAACCAATGACAAATCAGGATAAGTATAAAAGAATATGGGTATCTGTTTCTGCCGAGCTATTGAACTATTGTCTACTAACTCTCTCTTTTTCCAAATTTACAACAGAATGATCGAATTCATGATTGAGCAATATCTGTAACACCTGTGATGTCTACTATTCTTTAACTCCTAAATCCCTAGACACCTAAACTCTTAGCCTCATGAATGTTTAGTAATTGATTTATAGTATTCCTCAAACTCCTAAATGTTTGAGAAACTAACATATAGTTAGTAACTCATTTAGCGTGACTCCTAAAAGGACCCACGCGTATGTTCCAGCTAATATCAGCCAATATGAAAGCGATATAGCTAAAAAATCTTATGAAACCATTTTAAAGACAACAGACCAGTGGTCTGGTGATAACGTCACGGATTTGGATGTGCAACTTACTATATGAAGTTTGAGAGTTTAAGATATTTGGAATAGTAGTCATCATAGGTAAGAACTGTTTATTGATCACGAATTAAAGCATCCTTTTGTAAGTGAGAGAAGAGGGAGCGAAGAGATAACCATTTAGTAACTAATAGTCTCTCGTTTGTTAAGCCATACTCGATTGTGATTGGCTGGTTGGAGGAAAATGCGGTTATTTGGAAACGCCCCCTCTCTACAGCTTATGAAATTAAAATTTGATTTTTTTGTTTGTCATGATGTAAGTTATTTTTATTTGTAGATCTCGTGGACGACGACTTTCATTTCGTGCTTTACACAATTCGGAATCAGAAGCTCACTATGTAGGCAGAAAACTGTCTCACGTCACCGAATCAAGCCTATTCAAGTCGAGAAAGATATCGGATATGGGTAAACCTCTTGAGAAACCCCGAATACGTAAAGTATCGCAGATACTGACTCCTGTCCTCGTTGATGACTGGCAGTCCAAATTAAAAGAGGTCAGTAATCTTCTACTTAATTATGTATAATTATCTTGTCTGTGGTAGGTCAAACTTCTAAAAATTAAAATATAGGTTGAAAATCTCTTATATGCAATCTTTCTATTATACTTTAGTAAATATTCTATATGTAATGAATATTTATAATAGAATGAGTTTTCTATTAAACTTGTATATCAAAATTTAAATTTGGACTTATTTTTTTTCTTTTATCTATTTTATTAAAGAAATTAAAACGACCATGAGGAATGATCGTTATTTGCCTCGTTTTGTTTGTCAAAGGCCTTATATGTATACTTTTATACATATTCGTACTTTGTATTACTTTAAGCTAATAAATATGCAGTACTAATGTATTAAAATATGGTGTAATTTATATAATATTCTTAGCCTTTATTGTTAGATATTTGTGTTTTTTGTTAATCAAGGCTTCTTTAATTACATTAAGATTATAAAATGCACATTTATATCAGGTTATCAAGATATATATAAAAATATGACAAATTTGTATCGATATACTTTATAACAACCTGAAAGTAATACATTACGCTATTTGTACATTTAGAAGCGATCGATTGTTTTTGGTAACTAAATTTTGAAATGAAATTTAATCTATGTATATTATATTGTCTTAATTGAAAGGGAAACACTTTCTCCAGTATAAATGTATAAGATCACCTTTTTAATATTTCGTCATCTGATTTCATCAGGAAATTACAAAAATATATAAAGTTAGAAAGCAATAATGCATTTTTTATTTGCATCTAACACAGCTGATTGTAATAATACAGCGTTGGAGGTATTCTATACACTAAAAAATAATATCAATGACAGATTTCAATTCATTCATTGAAAAAAAAGAAGATTAATGGAAGAGAGAACGAATGAATAAAGTATATTGATAAAAATATTATCATCAAATGAAGGATGCCATATTGAAGGGAAAATATCCAGAACAGCATTCATATTCAGACTTATCTTTTTGTAGATGGTAGCTATTGGCAACGTTTCGATTCAAAATTATTTGATGATCTGTGTTGACCAGAAAGTATTTTTTGAAACTGCGTGCTGCACTTGTTTTTCAAAGATAAATAAATATATTTGAGTCTATATTTTTATAAATCGACTCGTTTCACCAAGTGAGATTAGACTGCACTTGGAGAATGCGATTTTATTGATGATATTTGCAGGATGCATTGAGTGCTTTTCGTTGTTCAGGGACATAGGTATCTCCTGTCTCTTTAGTTCTTTCCATAGGAGGTTGAAAATGTTTATGAAGTCACCTTGTCATTGATCCCTGTTTTTCTTATCAGTGTCGGACATTGTGTACTTCTGTCCATATAAACATTTGTATCTTACATAAATAGTACTCGACCTTTTTCAAATGTCCCGGATATCTTTTCTCTCGGAAATGCTGTATAAATTGAAGTCTAGAATAACTTTTATCCGCACTATGGAGATGAATTTTGATTTAATATAAAAACACATACTTATGTATAAAAAAACACTTCTTTTTGATCTATTAAGTTCTGGTTATAGAATATCTTTATAATAAATATAGGGTTGCGTTATTGTCAATTGTGTTATAACCGCTCCGATATGTATATAATACATACTTCGTGTATATTATTTGTGTTAACTCGCCTTCGATAAAGTAATTTTCACAACCCAGAAAAACTAGTTAATACACGATTTTCCATCGTAAATTTAATTACAGCACTCATAGTTACTTATGTCCATGTGATATCTTTCGATTGTATAGAAAAGGCGTTATGTATATGTCATTCTAAAGGTAAAGTAAATGGTTTTGGATCTTTTCAATTCGATGCATTTAAATAATTGCAGTTTAAATACCAATAGAGATATCATTTTTTTGGAAGTACACTTTCACGTCGAAAAAGACCAACTGAATAACAGAATGCCTTACAAAAATTGTATTCAGGAACAATTAGTTGTCCTGAATCGTTTTTTGATTTTTTTTTAATTTTAAACTATATTTTATATTTAAACTTATTTTAATAAAATATATTCATACAGATTTAAAATAAATCAATTTTCTTGAGTCTTTTATACTCTACCTTTTCAACCGAGATTTTGTAAGAATATTTTATTTATTTCCTTATACCTACACTAATGCGATACAGCCTGTAGTATTTTTAGTTTTAAGAGAAGTCCTAATATTATCTGAAGTCATATTTATTTACAGTCGGTATAATGTACACGTACAATTCAATGTTTTATGATTATTTGAATATTAATGAATTTTAATGAATTTTCTGTTTATTTTGCTTTGATTTTATAATGGCCATTAAAACAGGTTACAGTTTTATACTGAATATTTTTATTATGATAACCTCACACTTTCTGAAACGTAGTGTCCATACACTGATAGCTCTCCGGATAACACCTAAGATCTTAGAGTCGCATGCTGCAGTAAGGATTTGTTTAAGATCGTCTATATTGAGCTGATGTTGTCATGTAAAACTACTTCGGCAAGAACTAAGGATCAGGTAAAATAGTTCATCTCATTAAGGCTGGAGTTTTTAGTTTGCCATTTCTTTGGTCTGATAAAGTTAAGCGTGTTTGTCTCTAACTGCATCTCTAGCTGTATGAGCATTATAGTGTTATCTTGCTACAAATCTATGGACACATCTCATTTCTGTAGGTAAATTGATTAACCGTTCTTCCTTTTTATAACGAGGAATATAAATGAGACAAAATGAGATTCAATATGTAAGAATTAAAAAAAAATTAAGGTTTCATTCATATCCAAATGACAGTAGATAAGCAAATCTTGGTTTTCTCACTATAAATTAATTTAACCACATTAATACATATGCATATGTTCAAATTTCACCGATGTGATTGAAGTTTAATATTATATTATATATACATAGATGACTGAATATATGTACGTTTAAAAATATTTCAACTTTTATCAAAAAGAAATTATTGACTGACAATTTACATAAAGGGGACGGCCTACACTTTGCAAGACTCAGAGGTACTCTATCTCCTGGACCAAGACCTTCTGAAGCCGCGTCAGCTAGAGACGGTTTTGCAGGACTTTGAGCGAGCTGTCAGTGTTCGACGTGAAGATCTGGCTCGACGGATTCCGTGTCCACACGCGCTGGACCGGATCCCGCACTTTGGATATGACTACAAGGCGGTCTACGGCCAGTGCTGCGAGGAGGTTTGGTTCTAGTTGTCATCTATTTATAAATGAACGCATTGTATGCATATGTGTGTTCCAATTTTTGAGTACTGACTAAATTTCACATAATTTAAGTTGGTATCTATCGAATTAGAAATGTCGGTATGGCGTTACATTTTTCGACTTCGGCTTCATTTTCAAAAATGTGAGTTTTGTAAGAGTTATAATTAATCATTCATCAGGTGAACACAATGAAATATATATGAGACGCAGGCCCACAGAAATGAAGGTATACATGTTAAATGTAATTTGTGCAATGTTCAAATAGATGTATCGCAACATTTCTTGTGCACAATAATGGACTGCACAAGTATGGTAGCTTAAATTACTTACATTTGCTATTGTTCTCAATGGAAATGGTAAATCCATTTTGTTATATACAGGCCAGGTTGCTTCGCCACAATCATTTATTTCTAGGTATCTATTAAGAAATGACATCTTGAAAAATATAACCTTTTAACATTAAAATTGTAATTTAAATATACAATTCTAACTGATCCGTCAGACGATCTCGAGTGCACTATCATTGAAATGAAACAAAACTAGGCATATATTGGACAAGTAGTAATATAAAGTAAATAAGATAGATATGCATTATATACAGTTTTAATGTAGGTGAGCATTAAACTCTGCAACGAGTCACTAAAGTTGTATAACTTGTCCTTTTTTGTTCAGAAACACATTGGTGTATTAGTTTCAGCTCTGTTGACATTTTATATTAATGTCTTTTAGCAGGACCCTAAACATGAAAAGTGTCCATGACGTATGCCTCTAAGCATATATTTGCAACCATCGAGAAGAGATCCTTTGTTTTTCATGTTTGTAACCTAGCCTAAAGGTTACATTTCTTTGTAAAGTGCTATTCTTAAACTACATACATCTAGAAAACTACGGGATAGGTAACATGAAAAATAGGTTTATTTATGCTATGACGATATTATGACAAAAACATAATCTGTAGAATATATTAATGTGTGTATTACATTTTATGTGGTACCATTTTATTTTATAATATTATGGAAATTTGAGCGTTCTATACATTTTTTAAATCAGTGATGTTTCTCACAATAATTGACGTTTTAAGTTATTGGGGACATTTTTATAATATAATAAATAACAGGGAAATATAATTTTACAATTTAAGAATAATATACTGGAAACTGAAAAATTGAAGAATAGATAGATAATTAGACTAATGAGATTTTAAACCATTACACTTTTTTAATACCATAAAGTAATTTTTTTGAGGCTAAATACTTTATATTTTAATATAAATATTACCTTAAAGCTTAAATAACTGATCGTTAATCGGTAAAAAATATAAAACTTTTAAAACAATTTGATAGTATCGATGCAGGAAACATGTAGTTACTTTTAAGATTACTAGAGTACTATTTAAAATACTAATTTACAACATTATTAATAGATTTAAATTTTCACCTTCTAGGTGATTGGCTATCTTCCATTCCCACTGGGAAAAGTTGGACCACTTCTTCTTGATGGAAAGTTGCACTACATCCCCATAGCAACGACTGAAGGTTGCTTGGTAGCCAGCACAAACCGGGGCTGTAAAGTTGTCCAGAAGTCCGGTGGTATTCAAAGCATTGTCTACCGGTGTGTACTATGTCAATTATGATAATGACAATCAAGATTTAATATTTTATAAAATTATTTAGAAATAAATATTTTTGTTATAATTTTTTAAGAAAAATAAATGTAAGCTGGCATTGCCTATAAGTTGTTTTATTAAAGGAACCCAAATTCTGGCTGTTAGACAGCTCTTCAGTGTCAACTAACAAACTGAGAAAAGTTGGTATAAACGGTTGTCCAGAGTATAATTGATTGCATCACCAGATCGAAACTAATAAAAGCAATAAATATTATATAAGATAGAAGCTATTATGTAAAAAAAATGAGTGTTAAAAACAGTATTTAAAAGTAATACAGGAAGTTCTTTAAGAAAATGAATAAATTGGATATTGGAATATAGCGTAATATTCATTGTCGAGTTTTTTGTTTTTCTGTTTAAAGTACTACCTGCACTGCGTTTCCATGTTCTTACATTCATTTATTTAGTAGCTTTTGCCGTATTATCTCCATTGTTTTTATTAGATTTTATATGGTGATGTAACTCTACTCCAGACAACTTCTTTATGCTAGCATTTCTCAATTTATTAGATGCACCCTTGACGAGGCTGTCTAACAGAGGAAAAAGTCTCTTTTAGTAAAAGTATCTGTCAGCAGTGCCAGTTTTACTTTTAAAACCGGCTATATTACAGCTTCTGCTGCAATTTTCTTTTTCACTATACTCTGCGCAGGGATATTTACGTTTTCTTACTATTAACCCGCAAAACCATTTTTACCTTTTTCGATTTTTTCATCTTGTTCACTCTATTTAAAATGTCAAACTATTATTTACTTAGATATTTATTGCTCTTGTCATTATAAATGTTGCATTATTTTTTCTTTTAATAAATTTAAAATATAGTATAATATAAAAAACTTGTATAAAATTAGGCGATAAAGATATAAACTGCATATGTAATGCTTTTTGGAATAATTTTTAATTTGTTATATTTGGTTTTAAAAGAATAATGCTTGGACTTATTTAAAATGCTAATATATATATATTTTAAAAACTATTATTTATTTCATGTGTGTTTAAAAAAATTTTGAAATACACATTTTAACATTAAAAAATTTAATGACACAACATTTTCATAGAATTAGGAATATATGCTTTATTTTATAGAACTACAACGTGACTGTGTAACGTATTTCAAAATATAATATTAAACTAGTATTTTACAAAGATTTATAAAAAGAATAAAAATTAAATAAGGCACCTTCTTGAGCAACTTGAAGAACTACATTGTCTCATGAATAGCTAAAGTATAGCCACCTTCAAACACGGCCCTGATTGTCTAGGAATCAAATGACACGCGCCCCAGTTGTCTACTTCCCTTCGGTGATGGAGATGGCCAAATGTAAACTCTGGATTGAGTCCGCGGAAGGCTTTGGAAGCATTAAGACAGCTTTTGATAGCACCAGTTCCCATGTGGACCTGTTCAGTGTTCTGCCAGTTCCAGTAAGTGAAGCGGTGTAGTTTTATCTGATTTTACTTTTTGTTTTATTAATAAATTATTTAATCATATTTAATACCAAAAGGCGTATCTTGAAAGATTGAGGACATATTACATAAAAAATCAATGTTGAATATAAAAACTTAATTGGGATTTATTATATGCATTTTTATAATTATTTAATTTGTCAGTTTTAATTATATATTTAGAACTTAGTTTTTATACAAACTAAGTATTTTAGTATTTCAAGCCTTAATTTTTTGTTGTTGATTATTTGTTCCAAAAATATCTCAGAAATATATACCTTATATCTAGAACCAGATTTACCTTTTTCGTAAACAACCAATATTTAAGTTTTTTAAATTTTATATATTTATACTAGAGTATTGTATAATATCTGATATGTTAAATATACGTTTTGAATAATTTATTATTTTGCAAACTAGAAAGCAGAACACAAGTTCATCTAAAGGAATAATCCTTTAATATCATTTCAGAATTTGTACTCACTAATTGCGATAAAATCAACTTTGGACATAATTGGGAAATCACCACTTCCTTTTGGCAATTTGTGACATAATAAAAAGACAACGTCTGAAACGTTACTAATGTATATTTTAATAATTTCTTGCTTACAGTGTGGGACTTATCTTCACATTCGGTTTGCGGCCCACACTGGGGAGGCGATGGGTATGAATATGGTTAGTAAGGGGACGGAGAAGGCGCTGGCTCTTCTTAAGAAAGAATTCCCCAAAGTTCAAGTAGGTACTCAGAGTTGGGTAAATGTTTATTAGTTAGTAGTAACAATTAGTGTGTTTGTACAATAATTATCAGTGTTAATCTCCAATACAAAAGGCATGTTTGTAATGTATTACTGCAATTCGGCAGATTATATTAATATATATTCGCAATCTTCATTTGGGTAACACAGAGCTTATCTGAGAGTATTGGAAGTCTTACGAGGTGGCAGCACTAATGAGAGTCCCACTGGGGAGTTCCTGGGAAAATGGTTTTTAGTTCTGCATATTTAGTGTAGTGTGTGAAATGTTACGATGTGTAATTTGATGTTTATATATTTATTGTTTTAAATCACTAGTTGAATCGAAAGAAGGTTAACATATTATGCTGGTATTATCATTTATAGAGTGATATAGTGAATTTATCAAATGTAATTTAAATGTCTCCACTTAAAAAGTCCTCTTTCCTAATAAATGATTTAATAGCCTATCCATTTCATAAAAGTTTGAATGTTATTTATATATTTTTGGTTAATTTTATCCATTGTTCTAAGACTGTGCAGCCATTCGTTTGCAAATTTGAAGAATTAATTAGTATCATTTGGATTTATGTCGCAATTATATTTGAAATAAATCGGAAATTAAAAGATAAGTGCAACTAAATTTAAGAATGGCTTTTATTACTGCGATGTATTAGTTTTTAAATATATACACTGAACAAATCCTTCTGCATAAATCCAATATACACAGGTGATCAGCATCAGTGGAAACATGTGTGCGGACAAGAAGCCGAGCTCCATCAACTGGATCCTGGGTCGAGGCAAGTCTGTGGTGGCCGAGTGTCAGATTCCAGCTTCCGTCCTCCGATCGATACTGCAGACTGACGCAGCGAGCATGGCCCGTCTTTGTCGCATCAAAAACTGGACTGGGTCCGCTATGGCCGGAACGATGGGAGGCTTCAATGCGCATGCCGCCAACCTCATTGCCGCGGTCTTTGCGGCCACCGGTCAGGATATAGCACAGGTGATGCCTCTATGCCATGCTTCTGCTTTATTAATTAGGATAGAATTATTAAATAAATAATTATTAAAAATATTATCAATCAATTCTAACACGAAGAGATACGCTAGGAATTGTTTTGATTCTAATTAGACCTCGTTAGATGGAATTAGTTTTGAATCAGCATCCTCGGAATTATCGTGCAAGCAATTCTATTCTAATTTATATCTCGGTAGATCAACACTCCGCTCTTTATCTCAATTGGTTTAATCACAGCTCTCTAAATAACGCTTTCGTTACTTCAATCTAGTATAACGCTGTATTGTGTTTCAAAGCGATTAAATGATTTTTCTCGAAGCATTGGGTCTAGAGTAGTCGAATGTCTACCATGCTTACAGTATAATAACCAATGTACTGGTTTGAGGCAATGCTTAACTGGCGATATCAAACAAGGTCGAAATTATTTCTGTTCCGTCACTCCCTGTGTTGGAAGTAGTAAACAATATTTCGAATAAAATTCTTCTGCAGTGTTATGTTACAAAATGCATTAAATATAATATCTAAATTTCTATTATATAATAAAGTCGAAAATTAAGCTAAAATACGGAAAAAAGAAAAGGAAAATAATAATGCTTTTTATTTTGGAGATAAAATTCATGTCGACAAAGTAATTTACAGTAAAAGTAATAATATATTAAATTCTAGATTGTGTACCAGTAATATTAGGTTCATATACTATGTCATAAAATAAATAGTTCACATTAATTATTTGCAATCATTGGAGCACACAAGATGTATGTGAAATCGATTATTACAATTTATATATGCATTTCTGATCAGTATGATTTAATTTTTATACCAATTAAAATATATATCGATATCTATAATTAAATATTACAGTGAGATATTTAAAAAATAGCTTTAATAAAGGACAGATTTCAAGGTTTTTCGAGAATGGCTCGTATAGCAAATTGGGCTCAATTTAACACACCTAAAAATAATTTATAATCAGATGAAAATATTGGATACTGAAAGAACTACACCAAGTATATATACGTTTGATAACTTATAGTGACTATATCTGTCATTATTCTAGACTCTGCAAATTATTTAATTAGGAATTATAATTCCCGTAGTTTCACTCACCGGAAAAATAATCATAAAATTCCACTAACTTTCGGACACCTTAATTCTAGACTTGCTGCAAGAAAATAAATCACGTTCTTTCAGGAATTAACTCATTATTATAAACTACTAATTATTACTCACTTAAAAACAGCCTAGACATTCAGATTAACATTCAATTTCAAATCGGTCACACAAGTCTGCTTAACTATGTCACTTCATACAAAACATCACACAGCATAAAAGCACCAATGTCCATAATAAATAAACACAATGTTGGAATAAAAGTCTTTCGATAACATTATAGATGATGATTTGTGTCTTTAACTTAAATTAGTACTACTTTAACTTGCATTCTAAGTATTGATATATGTATTACTAATGTTAGCTTTACTAATAAAACAATATTTTACAAATACATTATTTATAATATATTTTATATTAAAGGTTGTATTTCAATATTCTACTCAAATATATTCTAATATTTGTATTTTCAAAGATCTAACCTCTCATATCACGCACACATTTTTGACCGAATAATTCCATCTAGCTGCTGTATTACGGTGGTAAAAGCGAACAAATAAAACCGAATATTTGTTTAGATAATGTAATTGCACTTGCAGATGTTTAAGTTTCTTTAGAAGTAGTCTAGATTCTCACATTTCAATTGAGTTTCTGCTAACTTGGTAAACATATTTGTATGGCGTTTTGAGAACACAGGTTTAATAAACTAGTTAGCTTGGTGCTACATAGTGAAATTGAAGGTTAAATCTAGTTTTCGAGTTTTGCAGATTTGTTCACAAGTTTGCCTATTGTTTTCTTGTTTATAATATTAATTTAGTAGATCGAAACCAGTGCAGTTTTATAATTTATAAAGATAAATCATTATTTGGATCGCTGTTAACGAATTAGGGAATACTTTAGACTTATTAATATGTTGATTTTAGTCAATATTTATATTGACTAACATCTTTCAAACGACATATATAACCTCGTAATCTAAAATTCTCTAATTTCTATATGCTAATCAGAAAGACCATTGACCTTTTAATCGAATTTATAAGAGGTGTATATAAAAGGATTGTACTATTTTAAATGAAAATGCTGAACGAAGCATATTATTATATATTTGTAAATCATTTTAATTTCTTTATAATTTGAACTATTTTGATATGCCTAAATGTTACAAATTTGTATTAAATGTAACTGTCCCGTTCAGTTTTTAAATCTATTGTAACATGCAAGGTGGCCCATAAGTCTGTACCCAGTCGTAAATATTACGAAAATTGATAATAAAATGTATATTAGCTGTGTTTATTTCTATTGGGTAGATTTGAAATTTACAATTCTACTGCTATGTAAAATACTTATGCTATGTTTGTAAATAAATAAAGTCAGTTATCAAATGCAATTTTCTTAATATTTACGACTGGGGGTACATACAGACTTGATTTTATATAATGCTTATAAATATTCCTGTGAAGGAAAATCTAAAATATTAATACAAATTCAGTATTGGTGAACTATAAAAGGTGTAAAAACTAATAAATCTGGATTAAGACATTATATTTGAATTTATTTTTTGAATGAATGTGTGAAATTTAATTTGGTATATAAAGTGATACTTGTTTTAAGATTTCGAATTATCATCTCACCTAAATTTCTTTCCTGCATATTTACAAGTTAGTTTGTTAAAATATTATCAACTTTTATGTTACAATAATATTTTATTTTTGAGGCAGTCATTTTGTAAGACCCGCTTATAACAATGTATAAACGTTTATAGAGTAATATGAGTTAAAATTATTACTTAATTTTAAGTCTTCTTTTAACAATTATAAAGTCTACTTACATATGTTTAAATACTAACCAATAATCTATATTTTGTTACTAATAAAAAATCATCTTCCAAGAAATGTACAATCTTATATCTGTATATAAATAAACATAATATGATATTATAAATTAAGGTTTTGAAATTTAGGCAATATTCTACATTTTCTCGATAATTGGTAAAATTTATAATTTTAGTCATATACTAGTTATAATTTTATCAGCAATATATAATTTATATTTTGTATATTTTAATAGTAAGCTTATTTTTCATTAAAACTTTCACAACTAAATTGACTCTTGAAGGTGGTGGACGCTTGCGCCTGTCTGACAATGATGGAGGACTCTCCGGACGGCTCTCTACATGTCTGCTGCACCTTGCCTTGTCTTGAGGTTGGCACAGTGGGCGGGGGAACACGCTTGGGACCTCAACGGGCCTGTCTCGATCTTATGGATCTGTCAGTGGAGGCACCCACCGAGCATCTAGCCCGTCTTATCGCGGGAACTGTCCTCTGTGCTGAGATATCTCTGTTGGCGGCCCTCACAACGAGTCAGTTGGTTGAAGCCCATATGAGACTCAACAGAGCGACCAACCCTCTATCTAGGGTGAGTTCGGGATCTCTGAGGGCTGCTAGCACACCACGGGACAGAAAACACTCCATTATGTGAAGAAGGGTTTGATGTGGTTTCGATACTCTTTTTGTAGATATTTCACATTATTTGATTGATATATATTATTTAACAAATCCATATTTATCCATATTCTTTATATTTTAATAAATCCTTACATACACGTATCTGTGATATATTTTTACGAACAAGTTTTTAAGTCTTTATTTTTAATGTATTTTGTGTTTCATATTGTGCTCGTTTATGTTGAGAAAGTGTAGCGATTTTATTCCCATTTTGGTAAACCTTATAAAATCGGGTCCATATGAAAAGTCGTAATTTAGAAAAAGTCGTCTATAATATAGTCATAAATAAAAAGTCGTCCTTAATCTAGTCATAAAATAATATAGTCTTCTTTAATTAAGTCGTAAATTAAAATAGTCGTAATGTACATATAGTCGTCTTTAATTAAGTCCTAAATGAGAAAAGTCGTCTTTTGATAAATATTAGTTAGACGAGTATATATATATATTAACAAATTGCATCTCA